>PVHT021183709.1:1469880-1527273 GCA_004024745.2 Catagonus wagneri | reverse complement strand
CCTGTCTCGGGGGTGGAAATCCTGGGGTCTCCTGAGGCGCCATGGGTCCTGCATGGTAAAACTGAGGCGGTGGGGGCTGGCCAGGGCAAGGCCGAGGGTATCTGCCCCGGGCAAATCCCCGCGTGAACTCTCTGCTGCGATAGCCCGCTGAAGGCTCTGAGGCAGAGCTATGAACGTTCCAATTCTGATGTACTTCTGCAAAATCTTCACCTTTGGGGAAAAAAAGCATAACAACAAATTCAAACTGATTTTAATATATCAAAAAATACTGTTTAGGTGGCCATGGGGCACATGAAAAGATGCGTCAACATCACTAAATTATGAGAGAAATGCAAATCAAAACTACAATGAGGTACCAGTTCACACCAGTCAGAATGGCCATCAATAAAAAAATCTGCAAAAAATAACAAATGCTGGAAGGGATGTGGAGGAAAGGGAACCTTCTTAAACTGTCCGTTGGAATGTATACTGGTACAGCCACTATGGAGAACAGCATGGAGGTTCCTCAGAAAACTAAATATAGAACTACCATATGACCTAGCAATCCCACTCCTGGACATATATTCAGACAAAACTATAATTAAAAAGATCCATGCGCTCCTATGTTCATAGCAGCACTATTCACCAATCGCTAAGACATAGAAACAACCGAAATGTCCACTGACAGAGGAATGGATAAAGTTGTGGTACATATGTACAGTGGGATACTACTCAGCCATAAAAAAAGAAAATAAGGCCATGTGCAGTGACATGGATGGACCTAGAGATTATCATATTAAGTGAACTAAATCAGAAATAGACAAACACCATATGATATCACTTATATGTGGAGTCTAAAATACGACACAAGTGAACATATCCACAAAAGAGAAACTGATGGACATAGAAAAGAGACTTGTGGAAGGACTGGGAGTTTGGGACTGGCAAATGCAAACTATTATACATAGAATAGATAAATAGCAAGGTCCTACTGTGTAGCACAAGGAACTATATTCACTATCATGTGATAAACATAATGGAAAAAAATCATGAAAAAGATGACTATGGAAACGTATAACTGAATTCCTCTGTCATACAGCAGATAGTAACACATTATTAATCAACTGTACCTCAAAATTAAAATTCTTAACTGTAAAAAATTACCGTTTAAAATTTCAATAATACCTTTTCTTCAACTTCCAGTGTATCTTAATTATTATAAATTTATTAAGGCTTAAAATTATCGATTTTAAATGAATCTAAAAGGTCAGGGGATCAAGAAAAGGAAATATGTTTCTTAAGAAAAAAGTACTGATGGGCAAAATGATTCTACAAGGCCTAGTTTGGCTTTTAGCTCTGGGAGCCATTTTTACATCTATAAGCCTGAAAAGCAGCCCTGAACACCCCATGACTCCAACTTCCCCTGCTGCGGGCTGCCTCCAAAGCTAGCCAGATGCCAGAAAGCAAAGAAAAAAACTCTTTAAGTTTCCCTCAGGTGTATTACTAAGGAACTTACATAGACATAAATGAAGATTAAAAATTATTATTATGTTTACTCACCTGGTTCATTAAATTCAGATCTGAACTTTTTCCGGCCTTGAATCTGAGATTTTTTCCTCTGTTTGGCTTCTTTTTCCTTTTCATCATCACTGAAATCTAAGGCCTTGCACAGAAAAATAGATAGATTAGGTCACATGCACTCAAGGATTCAATGCTATATACCTGGAGGTGAGGAGAATAATTCCATTATTTAACAATGACCCTGAAAGAAAGTTACCCTTTTTAATACTTAATACTTACTAGTAACATTCAAATAAATTAGACGATGGAAAAGAAAGTAGTTTTTGATAAATGCCTAATGACTCTAACACAGGTTAGTAATCAGGATGAGTGCTTAAGACTTTAAGTTCCCAGAAAGTTTCAGATAGCTAACTATAAAATGCCAGTCTCTCAGATATGGGTATTCCCTGGCTAGAAATCTGGCTTTCAGCACAGAGTCAAGATTCTTCATGGTGCCAGGTGCCAAACAATGCTAAAGAAAGGAGTAGTTAGGAATAAGCAAATTCGTGGATTATCATATCTAATCTAAAACTGAAAGACAACATTATATCTTTCTTTCATTCAAAAATTTACACATACCCATTATATGCCAGGCAATGTTCTAAATACTTTATAGGTATTAATTTTTTAAATAATACAATGTCAGGCACAGTAAGGGCTATAAATCAACGATAAGGCAAAGTGTGGAGAAAATCATCAGGATACTATTTAGATAGGACTGCAGGAAAAGACTTTTGATAAGCAGATACATGCATGATCCAAATTCCAAGAGGAAATCATTTCAAAGTACAAGATGGAAAATTTAGATATTCCTAAGAACTGTGATCCACTGTTAGAGCCTACCAAAAAACCAAGACCTAGAAGCTATGTTTAACTTCTATAATTTCTTGGAACTCAGGTATTTTATTATCATATTAGTTTCAGAAAATATTATTTCATTAAAATTATCAAAATAGGAGTTCTTCTGTGACACAGCAGTTAAGGATCAGAAGTTATCACTGCAACAGCTTGGGCCGCTGCTGCTATGACAAGGACACTAATTGCAAGAGTTCGATCCCTGGCCTGGGAACTTCCATATGCTGGGGATGCCACCTTTTAAAAAAATATATCAAAACAGGCTGGGTATACATGTGTTCATATTTAAAAGAAAGAAATAAAATATATTTGAAAGTTTTTTAATGGGATTCTCAGTATGGTCTTGCTAAAATATCTTCTAGATTGAATCTTCCATGAACTAGGAGTTCACATACCTCAGAATTTACAGTCAAATTCAAAAACATAAGCTAATTTTAATACCTTGAAATGCATGATCTTTTATTACTGATCTTAAATGTGCTAGCACTTTGAAGCTCATGTTAAATTTGACATCTTTCAGATACTAGAAAGGATTGAAATCAGATGGAAGACATTACTTTCTGAAACTGGTCAAATAAGAAAATAGATTTCATAAGCCAGTGAACAAGTGCTTATGACTTAGTGCTCTGGGAGCGTGGGGCTAAAGGGAAAAGGGCCAGGAAGACTTGATACTGGTGACCCAATGAGGTGACCTAACGAGGAATCAGCAATGACCCAGGGAAGGGACACTTTTGGGGACTGGAAGTAAGACATGCACAGCAACAGTGTATTAAGAGAGATAAAAGTGGTCCAAAAGACAAAATGAAAGCTTCTTATAGAGCAAAATCTGACATAACGAAATTGGAGAAGTTAGCGAAGACCCTGACTGTGCCATTTTCAATAACCGCACATTATCCTAAGAGCAGGAGGGAATATATTAAAGGATCTTAATTGGCAATATTTTATTTTAGAGAGACTGCTTTTCTGATATTTTATTACCTCTCAAAATCAGAGAAAAACGTATGTTTTCTTATATACAAACTGATTCAAATTTACAGTCACTAAACACATTCACTCAGCTCAAATTATGTATTCATGTTACAAACGGATGCAGATAAATAAGATGGATTCCCTATTCTGCGTCTTTATGCAAGTTCAATTATTTCCTATTTTTACAGCATGATTTTTTCTTTAAGTTTAGACCCCACAAATTCCAAGTTCTGATCTACAATTAAGATTAGGCAATAATGCTATACTACAAAATCTGATCATAATAAAATAAACTTCACAATCTCAGAGATATTCATACTATGGAAACAGACATTCAATCAATACTTTGAAAAATCAACCCCCTTCAAGTGAAGTATGCTGGGATTTAATTTTACTATTAACATAAACCAATTTTATAAAGTATTAATGATTCTATATAATTAGCAACTTCAATGCTTATATCTGAAGTAATACGGTTATATTATCAGATTATTTGGTTTCACAAGGGTTTCAAGACCCTTGTGAGTCCCTGAGTGCTTTAAATGAATCTTGAGGGTCTTAGTGGAAATTATAATGTACACATGACACACACGAGAAAACATAATCCTGTGGCAATGTGGACGCTAAACCAGGAAGGCTCGCTGGCTAAGTGACCTCTAAGTGGGCATCTCCTGACTCAGGCCTCAGCAGAATCAGAGATGAGCACAGATCATGAACCTTCGACACTGCCTGAGAACATCAAAAATAAGCAAAGCCACATCTGTAAATACTAAGAATTTACAACACTGAGAAACCGCATCAGAACTACTGAGCACATTTAAGAACTCTCACAAGAATCATGTTTATACAGTACTTAAGAATGTATACCCTCATTGTTGTAGTGTTTGTATTTTAATAACTTAAAGACCCTATGTATCAAGTTACTTTCAAACATACTGATGTGGATTCAAGAAAAAGAGCACTCTTTTAGGAAGGTTATTATACTGTAAAAAAGAAGAGGTACGTAGACTCTAATCACTTCGCACTACCCAAAGAAAGACTGCTTATTCAAAGCACCATCAACAGTCTTCATGTTCCACACGGTGGATTTACTAAAGAAAAAGAAACTTAAAAAAATTTTTCTTTTTACGGCTGCACCTGTGGCATAAGGAAGTTCCTCGGCTAGGGATCAAATCACAGCTGCAGTTGAGGTCTAAACCACTGTCACTGCAATGCCGGATCCAGCCTTCATCTGTGACCTACGCTGCAGCTTATGGCAACACCAGATCCTTAACCAGCTGAGACCAGGGATTGAACCTACACCTTCACAGACAGATCCTTAACCTGCTGAGCCACAACAGGAACCCCCCCCAAAACATTTTTTAATACTGACAATACTGCCTTTACCACGTATCAACAAAATTGATAAAAACAGGACACTATAAGGAAAATGATAAGGGGATAATTACTAAAATGTGAGCAAAAATATTTATTTTTCCTGAAATGATCAAAACCTCTTATTGAAAGATGATCTGGGAGAGGGGGGTCACAGGCTCCAGAAGAGAGAAACTAGAGAGCAGCAGGGGGCCTCCTCAGGTCAAGAAGGACAGTTTACAGGACTCAGTCCCACCCTCCTTATACTTACTTCTGGTGGTGGTTCTTGATCATTCTTCCATGAGGCATCTGACCCCCTGTCCCTAAGGGAAAAAAACAAAGGTCAAAGGGTCAAAGTCTCTGTTAGTGCTTATAACATAATAATGTAGCAAATGATAAAGCAGAAGAGCTAAGTGCAATGCTTCATTTGCAATATATATGAAAACAGGGGCAAAGAATAATGGCTTATCTATGTGGTCTACCCCTTGTTGAGGAAACAGCACACATAAACACTAGGACTGGGAATGGGAACGAGAAGCCAAGGCCGAGGGGTGCAGGGCAAAGTGGTCCTGGAGCCCCAGGTGCTCTGCCTCTGATGCCCTCACGCACCTGCACTCAGCTCATAAAGTGCCCGCAATGAATGCTTGTCCAACAGCAGCTCTCAGTCATATGCTGCTGGTTCCAGATGCCAAGCACACAACAAGGAATACAGGCATCCCCTCAGCTAAGCGTCACAGGTTCAGTGACACTGACTTTTAATCCTATCTTTTAATCTTACCAGATTCTGGAGTTTGACAACATCTTGTTATTCAATTACATTAAAATATTGCCAAGTATTAGGAGTAGATGTTGTCCTCGCTGCTTGAAATCAAATCTCGAAAATAATGAGATGCTCAGGAATTCATTAAAATTATAAATCCATTAAACCATAATCTTTTAAAATCAATTTACAGATATCAGTGGGTTGGTACAACACAAAAACTATTAAGTCTGCTCAAAAATTTTAATTTGGAACTTTGATATTACAAACGAGGCATCATTATCGATGACTTTTCTGCAACTTAAAAAGAGAATTTAATCATCCTTTTATACCCTCTCATTTCACATAACTCCAGGATCCCTCTATACCGTCTCATGCCCTGTGGTGCCCTTAGCCTGGAGCCCTTTAAAATCATAAACAAGAAAATTCTCCAACTAGTGCATCGCCACAAAAAATCAAAATTAACTCATGATCAAGCAACATTTAAAACAGCATCTTTAACAAGAGAGTAAGTTCATGGGATGCTAATATTAAAAAGGCTATGAAAAGAACAGGCTAAGATTGGCCTTTCCTGAGGCAGGTAAGCTAAAGAGAAGCTCCTCCACCTCAAAGGCCAAGGAGTCCCCGTGACCAAAACAAAAAATACATTCAGATCAGAATGGTCTTCCTCAGGTAGGCTTCTGCACCCACGGGACCAATTCCCCAATTTTTATTTTCTTGTAGGACAAAAATTCTTGTCCTTGCAAATCAAGAACAAAGACTGCTTCTATTATTTAAAATTTTCTGAAAACGTCTTCAGAAAATCTTTTCAATCTACCCCAAAAGAGTTGGTACTTTTAGTTTAAGCTAAAATATTTTATCTGTTAAAAGCTAAATATATGGCACATCCAGAGCAACATCCTAATACTTAAAACAGAATGAAATGTATTTAATGCATGATTTTATAACATTCTAAAATTCCCGCAATTCTTTATTTTCTTGTTTTTTTCTTGTAGGACAAAATTTATTCTTGCAAACCAAGAACAAAGACTACTTCTATTATTTAAAATCTTCTAAAAACATCTTCAGAAAATCTTTTCAATCTATCCCAAAAGACTTAGTACTTTTAGTTTAACTAAAATATTTTATCTGTTAAAAGCTAAATATATGGTACATTCAGAGCAATATCCTAATATTCAGAACAGAATGAAATGTATTTAATGCATGATTTTATAACATTCTAAATCCTCCCAATTTTTTATTTCCTTGTTTTCTTGTTGGACAAAATTCTTATTCTTGCAAATCAAGAACAAAGACGGTTTCTATTATTTAAAATCTTCTAAAAAATCTTCAGAAAATCTTTTCAATCTATCCAGTTTAAGCTAAAATATTTTATCTCTTAAAAGCTGAATATATGGTACATCCAGAGTAATATCCTAATATTTAAAACAGAATGAAAATTAATTATTTAACACATGATTTTATAACATACTAAAATCTTTATGACTTGTCTACTTGATTCACATTTCTTGTCAACAGTTAACAAGAAAAGGTTAACCTCTCACAGGCTGAACGGCACCTCAAGTTCCTTCGGATAAGTATGTGGATTTTGAAACATGAGTCTGATCAAATACCAGGAGCAGAATGTGCATCTCATCGCAGAGTTATTCCCCATAACTGAAGCTCAGACTGAATTCAGTCTGTAAGTGGTGGAGGGCCTCCTTGCGCCCTGCACCCGGGGCTGCTTTGCTGGACAAGTCACTCGGGCTACCTCCCCCTAAATGGGGTTCCTCTCAGTCTCCCTCAGACCCCACAGCCTCAAGCTCTACCTGTATTTCAGGTTTCCAACGGGAAGAAAACTAGACTTCAAAGGGCCTTGGGCGTCCAACCAAGTTCCAAGTCTTGGGATTTGAGACTCTCTCCTACCCTCCTACTCCTTGGGGTCTTTGCCTCCACCCCCTCACTGGACAATATCTTTATTGGGTCACATTCATTACATCCTTCCAAAGCATTCAAGTTATTTATGGTTATAGAAAAAGCTATTCTACTTGAATCCATATGCCACTGGTTGGTACAATAATTATGTAATTATAATAAATTCAACTGATATAAATAGCTCTACAGCTAACACCTGGTAACACAATTTACACCTGGCAAATATACAGCTAACCAGTGGGCGCATAAATAATGCAGAAATATTACCAGCCACGTGCCACAGGCATCATATAGTACATCTACAGGTAGAATGGAGACACTGGTCTACTGGTTAAGGCAACTCTGTTAATATCAATTTGATACTCTCCAGGAACCTACTAACAGTTCTAAGTTTACAATTTATAAACAACTTGAAATTTACTCATTTTCTTTCTTCTTGAGAATTACAAGGTTTTACTAAATAGTAAGCCTATGAATATAACCCAAAGAAAAGTTATTTTAAAAAGTTATAAACTAAAGTAGCATGTATATAAAAGAAAGCTCAACGGAAAAATTAATGAATTAAAATTCAGAAAACAGGGAGTTCCGAGTTCCCTCTGTGGCGCAGTAGGTTAAAAATCCGACTGTGGCAGCTCATGTCTCCACAGAGGTGCAGGTTTGAACTGTGGCCCAGCACAACAGGTTAAAGGACCCAGCATGGTCACAGCTACAGCTCAATCAAACAAGAAAATATACATGGCCCACACATACTCTTACTGGCTGATCATGTCATTTTGGGCAAGATGTATAAACGATCTCTACCTGTAAAATCTGATAACTGTAGCTCTCAGAGGTGCTACAAGGAAGATAAAAAATGCACTCTTCAGAAGACAGATAGCATTTAATTATAAGAAACCACATCACTGAGAATTAGTCCTAAAATATAAACACTAGAAAAGAGCTAACATGAGTTCCCGTTGTAGCACAGCGGAAGTATATCTGACTAGGAACCATGAAGCTGTGGGTTCAATCCCTGGCCTCACTCAGTGGGTTAAGGATCCGGCATTGCCGTGAGCTGTGGTGTAGGTCGCAGATGCAGCTCAGATCCTGCAATGCCGTGAATGTAGCCTCGTCCAGCAACTGTAGCTCCGATTTGACCCCTAGCCTGGGAACCTCCATATGCTATGGATGCAGCCCTAAAAAGGAAAGAAAAAAAAAAAGAAAGAAAGAAAAAAGAGCTAACAAGCCAAAAAAAGTACTTACTGTTTAAGTTTTTCTGTGAATATATACTGGGTGAAATCTTCCATAGATGGAGCAAAATACATAGTGTCCTTTATTTTAATACCTTTACTCTCAATGTGCTCTGAAGAATTAAACCGTAATACGTAAAATGGATGCGCAACTGGTCCAAATATCTCAAATATCTATAAAACAGATGAAATACAAAGATCTCCATTATCACGTAAAACAGTGAAGTTAGCAATACTTTCCAAAAAACACTGATAAATGATTTAAAAAGTAATTTTGTTAACATATTAGGCCAAAAAACGTCATTCCTGCAAAATAATGCCTCCATATTTTGATCATAAATGCATTGGCTTATTCCAGATTTCCTTTCCATGAATCTAAAATAACTGTAACAAGTTTGTTCCTTGCTAAATTTAAATCATTTTGGTCCTATAAACCAGATGCAAATAATACACTGTTTTTTATTATTGCTCCTTTAAGTTGTAAGGTACAAAATTACAGTTTCAGCAACTTTTGAGAAAAAAAATGCTGTCATTTTAAATCTTATGAAGCTTTCAGCTTCTGCTTTGATGGGTATTCAGTCATTTCTGCTGTTTCCAGAGAGTGGTTAACATTTTTATATTAAACCCACAACTTTCTTTAATTCAAAAAGTACCAAGCAGATTTAAACTTGAAGTTGCATATTTCTCAAACCAAAGATCTCATGCAGCCTTTAACTTTTAAGCACAGGAACTGCTTTTAGCATAGATTTGTACTTTTTTTTAATGTTTTATAAATGAAAAGAAGCCTCTTGATTTCAAACTTTTCTCAATATAAATGGCTGAGTCTTTAAATATAATGTTTCTGATAATAAATATTCATGTATTACAGAAACTAAACCATGAAAAATCAGTGGATTTTTCCAGTCTTTTTTTTTATTAATTTTTTTTTTTTTTTCCCTGGAGTTCCCATCAGAGGCTCAGTGGAAAGGAATCCGACTAGAATCCATGAAGATGCAGTTTCAATCTTTGGCCTCCCTCAGTGGGTTAAGGATCCAGTGTTGCCGTGAGCTGTGGTGTAGTCACAGATGTGACTCAGATCTGGTGCTGCTGTGGCTGTGGCTTAGGCTGGTAGCTACAACTCCAATTTGACCCCTAGCCTGGGAACTTCCATATGCCGCATATGTGGCCCTGAAAAAATAATTTTTTTTCCTGAACCTGTATCATAGTTTTGTGTATTGCTTCCTTTTTTTAACCATTTTTAAAAATTGAAGTATATAGTTAATTTACAATGCTGTGTTAGTTTCAGGTATATAACAAAATGATCCAGTTATACATATATATTTCTATTCTTTTTCATATTCTTTTCCATTATAGGTACTGAAGATACGGAGTATAGTTCCCTGTGCTATACAGTAGGTCCCTGTTGTTTTCTATTTTATATGTAGTAGCATGTATCTGTTAATTCCAAACTCCTAATTTATCTCTGGCCCTCTCCCTGCTATCCCCTTTGGCAACCATAAGTTTGCCTTCTATACTTGTGAGTGTATTTCCATTTTGTAAACAAGTTCATTTCTGTCATTTTTAGAATCCACATATGTGATATCACATGATGCTTGTCTCTGGCCGACTTACCTCACTTGGTATGATAATCTCTAGGGCCACCCATATTGCTGCAAATGGCATTATTTCATTCTTTTTATGGCTGAGGAATATTCCATGGCATGTATGTACCACATCTTCTTTATCCATTCCTCTGTCAGTGGACATTTAAGTTGCTTACCTGTTTGGCTGTTGTGAACAGTGCTGTAGTGAACACTGGTGTGCACATATCTTTTCAAATTAGAATTTTCTCCGGATATATGCCCGGCAGTAGGATCACTGAACCGCCATACTGCTCTTCATAATGGTTGCACCAATTTACATGCCCACCAACAGTGTGGGAGGATTCCTTTTCTCCACACTCTCTCTAGCACTTACTTCTTGATAATGGCCATTCTGACTGGTGTGAGGTGATACCTCAGTTTAGTTTTGATTTTGCATTTCTCTAATAATTAGCAATTCTGAGTATCTTTTCATATGTCTACTGACTGACCATCTGTACGTCTTCTTTGGAGAAATGCATATTTAGATATTTTGCTCATTTTTTGATTGGGATAGATTTTGTTTTTGACTTTTTTTTAATGGCACACTGGCGGCATATGGAAGTTCCCAGGCCAGGTATTAAACCCAAGCCACAGCTATGACCTATGCCACAGCTGCAGCAATAATGCCAGATCCTTTAACCAACTGTGTCAGACCAGGGGTCAAACCCACACTTCCACAGAAAATTGAGCCACTGCGGCTGGATTCTTTTTTTTTTTTTTTGCCTTTTGTCATTTTAGGGCCGCACCTGCGGCATGTGGAGGTTCCCAGGCTAGGGGTCTAATCGGAGCTGTAGCTGCCGGCCTACGCCACAGCCACAGCAACGCAGGATCCGAGCCGCGTCTGCGACCTACACCACAGCTCACGGCAACACCGGATCCTTAACCCACTGAGCAAGGCCAGGGATCAAACCCGCAACCTCATGGTTCCTAGTCGGATTCGTTAACCGCTGCGCCACGACGGGAACTCCCTGCAGCTGGATTCTTAACCCACTGTGCCACAACTTCTTGGTGGTGGTGGTGGTGGTGTTATTACTGAGCTATGTGAGTTTTTTGAGTATTTTGGAAATTAACCCATCGATTGCATCAGTTGCAAATATTCTCCCATTTTATCGGTTGTCTTTTCATTTTATTTATGCTTTCCTTTGTTGTGCAAAAGCTTTTAGGTTTAAGTAAGCCCCATTTGTTTTTGTCTTCATTTCCACTACAGTAGGAAGCATCCAAAAAAATACTGCTGTGATGCATGTTAAAGAGTATCCTGCCTGTTTTCCTCCAGGAGTTGATAGTACCCAGTTTTACATCGTCTTTTTTTTGTTGTTTTTTTTTGTTTTTAATTTTCAGGGCCACATTTGTGGCATATGGTAGTTCCCAAGCTAGGGGCTGAGTCAAAGCTGCAGATGCTGGCCACAGCCACAGCCAGGTGGAATCTGAGTCACATTTGCAACCTACACCACAGCTCAAGGCAATGCCAGATCCTTAATCCAGTGAACGAGGCCAGGGCTTAAACCCATATCCTCATACCAGTCAGGTGACTACCAGCTGAGCCACTAAAGGAACTAACTCCCAGATCTTTAATCCATTATGAGTTCATTTGTGTGTGTGGTGTTACAGAGTATTATAATATTCTTTTACATGTAGCTGTCCAGGTTTCCCAGTACCACTCACCGAAAAGACTGTCATTTCTCCATTGTATATTCCTTGTTATAAAGTAACTGACCATAAGTGCTTAAGTTTATTTCTGGGTTCTTTATCTAATTTCACTGATCTACTGCTCCCTTTAAAAGCCTAAAGCTTAAGTTTTACAATGTATAAACATATTCTTCATAAGCATGTCCATGGCTATCTAGCACTTCCTTAAAGATCTAGCACAATTAAACTTATCATACACTGTAGAACATTTAGGCAGATTCCAATTTGTTCAACATAAGAATTGATGCCATAACGAACACTTTTATATGTAATCTGTACTTTAGACCTCCTGAAAATTGATTTTTGAGGGATGGAATTATTGAAGCCAAAACTGTAATTATTATTAAAACTCTTGACGTGAATTACTAACTCTCTAAACTCAGACCAATTTAAAACAACTGCAATGAAAGTGCCTATTAGATCTTCAGTTGCTGGTTTTTGATAATAAAGATTTTCACTTGTTAGAAATTAAAACAGATAAGAAGAAAAATAAAGTTGAATATTCAAAACTAAATGCAAAGAAAATGACCAAGAAATTCATGTTATAAAGATACATAATAGGTGGCACAGGTTAGTCACTTTTTAAAAATCTCATAATATTAAAGAAATCAACAATAAAAGTGGAATTTGATTCACTACCATCAAAAGGAACTAATCCTTATTAAGATTAAAGTGCAAAAGGTAGAAATTCAAATATGAGGTCGCCCTCCTTAAATCACTGGCAAAGGGAGAGAGGTGGAAAGAAAAAAGACTCCATTACGTTTTCAGCCTCGTGATTTTTCAGTAAATGAGGACAATTCCACTTCCTTACAGAATTTCAGTGAATTTTAAAAGATACACAAAACATTTATCACTATGGCTGATTACTACTGTCACTGAAGAGAAGCAGGAAAAGGATGAACATGCAAAGGTTTAACACTGCAGGTAAAACTAATTTAGGGTCTAGATAAAATATGCTAAATATCTAAGAGATCCGATTGTATTTTTGATCACTGGTTTAGCTGATATTCCCAATCCTCCACACCCCACCATTATCTTGGGGATTATTTCAAGGTGCTTAGATTTATAGTCAAGTATTTTGAAAGACCTGTCACTTCCTGAATTTACACAGCTTTCTATGCAGAATTCAGAGAGAGACTTAATTTTTCCCTCTAGACTTATACCACATAGCTTAAGGCATAAATGTTGTGTTTTATCTAACACCTTCCGAAGTCAAACGACAGAAAGGCTGAGTAATAATATTAGTCAGGACTGTAAGTTCAAATGTGCTAGAGGATATAAGAAATACGAGTTTAGATGGTTTTAAAATTAGGAAAGTGTAAGAGTTTCCTGGTGGCCTAGTGGACGCGGCATTATCACTGCTGCAGCTCGAGTTCAATCCTTGGCCCAGGAGCTTCTGCTTGCCATGGGCATGGCCAAAAAAATTAGCAGTGTTGAGTACTTTGAAATTAAAATTGCCTAAGTTAGGGTTACAGAAAAAGGAATTGTGGAAATAATTAGTTTTAAGTCCCAGGAAATGTGTTTCCCTTGCCTGTCCCCCTCTTCCACTCAGGGCACAGGGTCTCTCCTTGCCCCTTCCCACAACCCGCCCACTCACGTCCCTCCCTCCCTCTTTCCACCCAAGGTTAAGCCCCTAGAATCTCTCTGACCCCTGAGAGTTTCAGCACTTCCTCGGCTCTGAATCAAAAGAACTGAGACTCACACCTGAAACAAAAGGATTGAGCCTAGGTACCTGAAAGGGAGACAAGCCCAGCACCATCCTTCAGGAATGAAAAAGTCCTTCCTCTTCACAAACCTCCCCAAGAATTGACAAAAAAACATTAGCTCAGGACACCAATTAATTCTGCCGCTGACCGCTTTGCAATCCTGCTGACTGCTTTACAATTCTGGGATTCATTTCTCTTTGATAAATTAGTCTATCCACCTAAAAAACAGGCAGTGCCGGGTGGCAGGACCGTGATAAAAACCTGATCCTTGTCCAATTTGTGTTCGAATGGAACAGTCGGAAAAGGCACAAAAAAGCGAAAAGTTACGTCAGCTGATCCAGTAATATAGTTCAAAATACATGCTTTTTTCTGATTAAACACAAACTATATTTCTTAAAAAAAAAAAAAAAAAAGCCGCTGCCAAATGTTGCTTATTTAGGAAAAATCAAACCCCAGAAAGTTGTTTCATCCTAAGACAGCAGCTGGTTTCTTACCTGTTTTCAACTCAATACGTATTTCTTGGTACACATAATTTACAAAGGACTGTACTACATACAGTGGGGAATCCTAAGGTGAATAAAAAAACACCTGGTAGGTATTTATATTCATCCTCTTAGAAGGTTTCCTGTCCTCTCCTGACCGCTCAGAACCATACATGTGCTGGGTACAGTGTGGCTCTGTCTTCCCCATTGAGGATGGACACGCAGCGTGCAGGCTGTGCCATCAGTAAGACGACAGTAAGGACCACCCAACTTACAGCCGGTACTAAAGAACACAGATTCAGTAACTCCCCAGAAAACGCTTACAGTGACACTTTACTGCTATCACTGAAATCTTTTTCCACTTGAGAATGATTCCACTCTCAGCACCACCTGTGGAAGACAAAGTCTGAAAAGTTTTGAGATCCAACTAGGTAAAGGGACTCAGAAACCAGAGAAGTGTATGAATCACTATGCAGTGAAAGTCTCCTGCACTCAGCTGAGTACCTGGAAGGGAGAGGACTATGTCTTATTCAATACACAGTCCACTGCCTGGCAAAGTACCCGACAAGCCTCAGGAAAAATTCTACACATGGGTATTTAATGACTCAAGCAGCAAAGGCTAATAAGCAGTATTAAATCAGTTTACTGACAGGCATGAAGTACTGAAGAAAATCAGGAATGTACTAAAACTCGAGAGCTCTAGATTGCTCACATACTAAAATTAATAAATTTTTAAAGACAGATAGTGAAAGTCAGAAGAACCAATCAACAAAGAAACAGGCTAATTAGTAGAATTTGAATTTTTAAACAAACCTTTCCTGCTGCCTGTCGGTCGCTTTTAAAAATTACAGTCTCCTCATTAACTGGAGGTATGTTAGTCACAGATTCAATTATTACTGAAAAATGAAACAAAATAGATTAATTAGAAGGTAATGTAGACTTTAAATGAGAATTTAGGCTTTAATTCCAACATAATTTAAAATGAAATTTAAGGTGGGATAATATACCTCGGTTAACTAACTATTCCTCTTGGATAAACAAAAGCCTATCTGTTACCAAGTAGCACAGGGAAATAAATTCTACGTGTTTATATTTAATACAAAAGCTACAAATCTAAGAAAAAAAAATAAGTACAAAACCTCACAGAAAAAACTGAAATCACCCATTAAGGAGTCGACAAATTCAAGCTATATACATTCTATCAAGCAATTTTAAGCCAGAAAAGAATAATCACATTTAGTCACATAACTTCCGTTTTAAAGAAATTAGTCTTTCTCACTGGAAATTCTTTTCTGCAAAGCACTGATTACTTACCGATGTATGAAAAGGTTCAAGACTTTACACAAGCATTTTTCTCTGAACAGGTGAAGTAAGAACGATACAGCTCCCAGTAATTCTTACCATTTCTCTTCTCAAAAGGCAAAAGCATTACCCCACCGGTCTAGCATAACCTTCAATTCTTCTAAGTCCCACAAATGGAAAATAACATAATCTATCACAGCAAAGAAACACACACACAGTAGGGTCTCAGGAAATTAAAACAACAAACAAGAAAACTCTATCTCATTACACACACTTGGAAAATAATATTAGTTCAGATTTTTAAATTCACTCAAAAAGTTTTCAAGTACACCCCAACTAATTTTGAGAGTCAGTGCTAAGTTCTGAACATGCATAAAAGTAACAGATCATATAAATGACAGATCCTAAGTAACAGGTTGACAATTTTTGAGTTAGAGCTGCTTCTGAAATAGGACAATGATAAAGCATTGATAATGACAGGGAGCACTAACAGAATCCGTCCGCAGTGTCCTCTCCCTCCCAGCCCCCTCCCCAAGGAGTCAAATGACATGAACATTTAAAATCACCTAATCCTAAACCCTCATTTTATACGAAGATCAGAAAACAGCACTCAGGAAATTAACATCATCATACGGCCAAATCCAGAGAGCACCTCACCACAACCCAGTGAGCTATCCTTCGTTTTGTAATTTAGTCCAGATAACCGTGGACATTTTAAGCTTTCAAAACACGGTGTGAAGCACCCTACACAACAGCAGCATGTCCTCAGTCTGACTCATCAACCTTCCTTCCCACCAGCTTGAGAACTTTGTTAGTTTATTAGGATATGTTCATCAAAACAGTATATTTAGAAAGCATTATTCCATGTGCATCATATGGTTTCCATTTCTTTCCCTTAAGAATAAACATTCTGACCTAATTTTTTTCTATATACATCATAAACGCTTGACACATACTATGTAATCAAGGAATCACCTGACTTATGCATATTATTAAACATAATTCAAAAACTAGTAAGTGTAATGACAAGAATCATGAAATGTTTTAATAATTATGACTAAAAAAGTTTCATTTTAATTGGAATTTTCATTAATAAATTATAAAATTATATAAGTATCAGTTTTTTAAATATTGATAGGGACACTTACAAAAAGGTCAAAACATAAAGTTCCTTTTCTACCACTGACTCAATATACAACTGATCACAAGAAGCAAGGGACTTCAATTTTTCTATACCCCTAAGTCATAAGCTAAGGAAACTGGTAGACAATTTAGTCTTTTTCCCAGTTCAAAAATCCTACAACTTTGTCAACACTGAGTCCTATTTTCAGGTGTATCTTACTACAGAGTTAATGGTAGCAACATTAATTTCAAGGTCTCTCATATACCTTCCTCATTCATATGTTGGGGTTAAAAGAAATCTGTAATATTTTGTTCTCATATATTCCAATGGGTTCATATTTCATGACGTTAATATCAGTCTTAAACCACAGAACTTCCTAATTGATACGTTTATAAGATAAAAATCAAAAGCAGTAGCAGATTCATGCTTCTCTACCCACTCACCCTCCAAGAAAACAATACCTTAATCCCTGAACCTGAAAATGTTACTTTACATTAAAAAGAGAGATTTTAAGGAGTTCCCGTCACTGTGGCACAGTGGAAACTAATCCGACTAACCATGAGGTTCCGGGTTTGATCCCTGGGCTCGCTCAATGGGTTAAGGATCTGGCGTTGCCGTGAGCTGTGGTATAGGTCACAGATGCAGCTCAGATCCTGCATGGCTGTGGCTGTGCTGTAGGCCAGCAGCTGTAGCTCCAATTTGACCCCTAGCCTGGGAACCTCCATATGCCGCCGGTGCGACCCTAAAAAGCAGGAAAAAAAAGAGAGACTTTAAAATGGGATTAAGGTTAAGGACCCTGAAACGGGACATTACCTGGATTACCAGTCTAAGGAGTCCTTAAAAGCAGAAAACTTTTCCAGGCTGTGGTCAGAAAGAAGCTCCATTACACGCTTTGAGAATGAAGGGGGCATGAGCCAAGGAGGTGGGCGCCTCTGAAAGATGCAAAGGCAGGAAACAAACCGGCCTCTGGTGCCTTCAGAAAGGGGCTCAGCCGGATGGACCCTTGACTTGAGCCAGTGGGACCAGATCACATTTCAGACCACAGAACTGTAAAATAATCTGTGTTGTTTTATGCCACTAAATCTGTAGCAATTTAACAACAAAAAACAAATACACCAAATCAAAGAAATTCTGGAGAAGTATGTCAGTAAAAGCACTTTAAATCTTTACAAAGACGACATATTTATGTGTGACTTGTACAAGTAAAAACTGAGTTTATCTGTTCAAACTTAATGACTATAAAATGAACTGTTATTACATATTTTGGAGAAAGTTCACTAGTCTTAAAGTCTTCGATTTCATTATTAGTGCATGCTTGGACATAAACGATAATTTTTATTAATAAAAATATTCAAATGGGAGCTCTGGGGTTTATAGGTGTAAACTACCACATTTAGAATGGATAATGTACAACACAGGGAACTACATGCAGTCTCCAGGGACAGAACATGATGGAAGATAATATAAGATGGGGAATGTGTGTGTATAGATACGTGTGTGTGTGTGTGTGTGTGTGTGTGTGTGTATGGCTGGGTCACTCTGTTGCACAGCAGAAATTGGCACAACATTGTAAATCAACAATACTTTAATAAACAAAGACAGAAAGAAAAACAACAGTTAAAAAAATATTCACTTACCTAATTGTTCAATAATACTTGAAACCATTCCAAGAGGCTTTAATTCAATATCTTCAGGCAGAATTACAGTGAGTTCTTCAACAGAAGGTAGCTCCTAAAATATAAAAAAGCATTAATCTTCCTCCAGCTTCAGCAACTTAGCTTTTTTAAAAAGGCCAGTTTCCATTTAGAGAGCTATACCCGTCTCTGAAGATGCAGCATTAAGTACTGACACCACCTCTTTGATATTGTCCTTTTTGGTGTCTGCACATTTCTTCCCACCTTCGTGATCTCCCACCTAAGAGACTCAAAAGACCTAGTGACTATACCCCAATCCATGAGAACCATGGAACTAAATACCATTCTAGACGTTTCCAATCATACCTGAACAAGAGGCCCCCATGCCCTAAGAAAGCTACTGTTAAGGAATCTAAGGTAAAGAAAAGAGACAATTCACATAATAACTCCCAGAATGTTCCATCTGAAGAGAAGTAATTCTATTGGCCACTACACTACCTCCACAGAAGGAGTTCTCTTAGTTGCCTTCATGTGGTTAGTTAATTAATATGACTTATTAAACAGTTGAACAGAGAAGCAGCTAACTTATCTGGGGCTGTGTGAAAAAGATGATTTTCCTAGCCTCTGAAGAAAAAAATACCAAATTCCTGGAAACAGTGTGTAAGCTTCAGTCTGGAAAAAGTGTGAAGGTGTTGCCTGATTAACATCCCTCTCTGGGTTACACACCAAATTTCTTTGCATCTGAAGATTTTTTTGACCCAGATGCTAAATGTATCTCAGCTGCTATAGAAACTAGATATTAAAATAGAGATGAAGTGGAAGAAAAATCCAGAGTAAAATAGACCTCAGGCTTTAAATCAAATAAACAAGAGTTTTCTATTTTTCACCTTTGCCAAATGATCACAATCGACCCTTTGAAGGAAGTTTTTCCTTCAGAAGGGCTTGAAAGTGCTAAGATCCTATTAGTGGCATGTTAGGGTTAATTTGGGAAAGAAAAGATAACTTTGGAGAAATGCTCAAAAAGACAGAAAAACTTAAATTATACAGTGTATTGCAGGTAAGAGTATCTTGAGTAATAATTTTCCTCTACTGGAACTGAAACCAAGGTTTTTAACAAAGCACTTAACCAGAGTTAAAGTATAACTTTCTTCTGGGGATGCTGCTTTCTGATCCAGGACTAGTCATGAAGAGCCACGCTAAGGGGCTCAACAAACTCAGTGCAGAAGACTCACCCTGCATGGTCGGTGTGGCCTGTGATGAAGGAAATGATTATATTTTCATATCAGAATTTTCCTGAGTCTTTGAGGGAGAGGAAAACTCCTGTCCATTTTACCATATTAACTATGGAAGGAAAGCCTTTTCCGTGCAAGACCCTGGTCTGAAAGTGGTACCATGTGTCTCAGAATAGAGAAGGGACTTGAGTTGTCAGAACTGGGAAATGTGACATGGAAAGGCCCAGTTTAAGAAGGTCTTAACTAAACAGAAACCCCACACCCTGCAGAACTGCACGCTGGGGCACTGCAGACAGGGATACAGTGGGCAATTGCGAGGCGGGTGTCATGTGGCTGGGCTCTGGGCCTGGCACCCCTAACTCAGCAGGGTGGTGACAAAACCGCCCTGTTTCTTGCCACCTGCCAATTCCTTTTCAGACAGCTCTTAACAAACTTTACATTTCTAACTCTAAAATGTTTTACTTAATGAAATATCCACACTGCAATGTAAGCTATCCTTTTACCTATGACACCTTGCGCATCTTTCTACACGAAACCTAAGTGTCTAATTTCATTTATACACTCTCATGGTGTCCACTGTAGAGATGTACTATAATTTAGGACACCTGTCACCTAATAAAACATTCATCTGCACTGTTTTAATTTTTATCATTATACAAAATGAGACAATGAACATTCTTTACCATATTATCTTTGCATAACTCCTCTGAGAAATTCTCCTTAAGTGGAACTGCTAGATCCAGAGTATAAACCTTTTTTTTTTTTTTTGCTACTTTAGGGTTGCACCAGCGGCATATGGAGCTTCCCAGGCCAGGGGCAAATCGGAGCTGTAGCTTCTGGCCTGCACGACAGCCACAACAACCCCAGATCCAAGCCGCGTCTGCAACCTATACCACAGTTCTCAATAACGCCAGATCCTTAACCCACTGAGCGAGGCCAGGGATGGAACCTGCATCCTCGTGGATGCTAGTCAGGTTCGTTAACCAATGAGTCACAAAGGAAACTCCCAGAGTATAAAGGTTTTTAATTCTGACTGATACTGCTAAATCCCTTTTCAGAAAGGTTACATCAGTTCACACTTCCACAAACGATGTATGAGAGATTTTCCTACATCCTTTGCATCGCTGAAAAGTAAACTTGAACTCTTTGTCCCTCTGATAGGTCTAAAATAGTATCTTGTCCTAGTTTGAATTTCTTCATAAATCAGGAAGACACGTCCTTGCTGTCTGAATGTGTCTGTGAATTGTATGCACACTTTACACACTTTTCTAGAGGGTTTATCTTTTTACCAATTTACAAGAAAACTGTGAGTTTTTCAGAACATTTGCCCTTTACCAAATACATAACAAACATCTACTCCCTTACCTCCCACCACGTTTTTAGCAATTAAGTTGTTTAATGAACTCTGGCATTTGACAACACCAAATACACCAATCTTTTCCTTTTTTCAATTTTGAGACTTGTGTCACATTTACAAAGACCTTCCCTATACCAGGATCACTCAAATTTTTCATAGTTTATTTGAGGAAAAATCGATTCCAATCAGGAAGCACTGAACTGGAACTGCTTAGGGGCTCCCCAGCATCACTTTTAAAAGTCACTGGTATTTTTTACTGCTCCTCTCATTTTATTTTTTAAATTTGGATATTTGTTCCATATACAACTTTATTCTTACATATAAACCAGGCACAGATTGGCTTTATCTGTATGCCAATTACTAGCCAATTAGGCCTACGTGCTGTAGAGTAATCTTTTTCCTACTGATCTAAAAAGCAAACTTTAACATATATTGGGCTTTTCACTAAAATTTCCACTTGGTTCCACTGATCTCTTTTGGTATTTGGTACTAAACATTGCCTTTCATAATACATTTTAAATTAGTATCTGGGAATAAGGGCTAGTTCCCCTAGCCCCTCCATCAGTATTTTCTCCCTACATGATTTTCTTACCAGATCAGCTTTAAACCACTCAGTCCTACTAGTGTTGTTAGGGCTAATTAAATCACGAGGAATTATGGCTGTCCTCTTACAGGTCCTACATAGTCCGTATAGGCTTACTAAGGCCACTTTACACCTGTGTGTTGTTATGAATTCCAAGTTATTTAACATACTCTATTGCTCTTGTAAACAGAGTCTGCTGAAGGGTACAGTTTGAACACAAGAAAGCATCAGGCGGAAATTTAGGTTTAGGGATTTTCCTCCGTATTATCACATTTTCAAGAAAATTAAGCGCTCCTCTTCCCTTTCAGTATCAGTACATCACGTGTCACTCTTAATGACATTGGCTGGAAGACCAGAATATCAGGTGTCAAGCACTGGTGGCCACAGTGGGCATGCCTGACTCTATGAGGACGGTTTCACATGTTAAACATAACGATGCATTCTGACTGGGGCTGTTTAGAGGTCAAGGAAAGTATCCTTCTATTCATATCCGTGTTTTTTTCAATCAGAAATTACTGCTGAACTTCACCAAATAAATGCTTTTCACCGTCTTCCAAGATTATTGTGACATAACTGGCTGTGAGTCTCTCGGGCCTGTTGGAGTCCTGATATACTGCTGTGAGGACACCAAGGAGGAAGACAGGGGAAGATAAGAAGCCAGAATATCCATGCATAGGGAGGCGGCGATACACACCCACAGTCAAAGCACAGCTGACAGGCTCCCTTAATTCCTGTTACTACCCTGTTTCCAACCTATGGATGTTACTACCCTGTTTCCAACCTATGGACCAACACAGTGAAAAGCTTTGTCAACAAATGGGGAGGATCTCTGATGTCATGTAGAACCAAACTTAGAAGAGACAACACACTTCTAATTTTCCGTGACCCCAGTACTCTGTAACATGGCAATGTACATATGTACATGTCCTGCGATTCCTAAAAATGGCAATGAAGGCATTAAATTGACTCTTGACAGTAACAGACTCTACCTATAAAAGTCAGATGCCTCAAGTCTCTACCCTCAATACTCTGCAGAACAGAAAAGATAGATAAAGAACTAAATACTGTACATAAAACTTAAGGTGATAAGTGAAATCTGCCTAGTACAATTCCAGGTTGAGATCAGTAAGTAAAACCAGCCTCACATAGTTCCAGGTTAAAGAGCCTGTTTTGGAGTTTGCCTTCGAAAGTCTAGTTAAGTCAAATATATTTGCTATGGAAACGGCAGACATTACAGGGACTGAATCAAGGGAGAAAAGACATATTTGTTCCTTTTAAATGAGCGTGTTAAGAGATACGGGGAAGGGGGGAGAATCTCCCCGACTCCCTCAATAACTCGCCCAAACGTGTGCTTTCCATGAATATTTTTGGCAGATTGAAAGCTGACCTTTGGAAACTGAAAGGGAAGCTCCCTGGACTATAACATCAGACCATTAGTATAAGATCTTGTCTTGACATGCAGATGTCACAAGTTACCTTACCTTCCCTAACGAGGATCTTAAAGAACTAGACCATCTCCAAGCCTAGTCACTCTTTATCAAATTATACTGCAGCTCTGCTCCCTCAATACATTCCTGTCCAACACACTATCTGTTTACATGCTTAAAGTCCATTTCCCTGACTAGACAGTAAGTGCAACAATAACTAGGACCTGGTCTGCCTTGCTCACCGCTATAGTACCACTGGCACACAGCACGTGTTTGGTATAAACTTATTCTTTGCTCATCAGTCTAAGCTAAGCAAAAAGCTCAGGAAAGCTCATAGCATTTTTCAGTCAGAACAGAAATGAAAACATAATTCTTACAATTTAAAAGAGAACCCTCAAGAATAAAAAGGCCCTCAACCCAACCTTCTCAAAAGCAAAGTAAGAAACACAGGCTTCCGATTCAGTGTCACTGCCCAGGACAGATGCACAGACACCTCAGATGTGCAGCAGCAAACATAACGCCAACTATTAGATTAACACCTGGCCCCTGATATCACTGCAGCTGCCCCAGGAAGATAAGGACTAAATCTGCTCACAATCCCCTTCAAGGAAATAAAAATCAATCATTCTGCTTTCCATCAGCGGAGAAAGGACGTGTCTGTGTGTGACAGAAGCAAGAAGGAGAAACACAGACAGGCTCCAATAATGAAAAATAGGGCCAGAACACACCCTGGAGGACCCCACCGCCTTGCCGGTGCACACAGGATGTAAAGAGTCAGAGGTAAAAGCCACAATGATAAACTAAACACTGAAGGCGGGGGCGCTGAGGGAGGTCCGGGCCCTTCTCTCCATATCAACACACCAAGGTAATGACAACAGGTTAGGAAGACTGAATATGGGCCTGGTGAACCTACAACCCTCCAGCAAAGATGAATGAGTGAGTAGGAAAGGCTCCCTTTATTCTGCTTATCAATACAAGACACTAGTTACATTTAATTATTTAAATTTCATAAAAGTTAAGAAAGATTCACAATGCAGTTTGCAGGAGCAGGAGAGCCACACTCAAGTGCTGAGAAGCTGCACTGTGAGCATAGTGCTGATAAGGACCAAAGCTTCCTTCACTGCAGGAAGGCCCACTGGGCAGCGGTGTTCACACTCTCACATCTAAACACCAGCTATGCACACAGGCCTAAGGGGATCAATCCATTTTCATCCACTGACACGCATTTAACTTTAAGACCACATTGCAACAGCATGCACCATGTTACTACTAGGTCTAAACGCCAACCTGAGTACTCCATCTGGAAAACAAAGGTACATGCTCAGTCTCTATTGTCATCATTGTTATTTATTTTCCAAAGCTATAAAGAAATTAAAAATCTGTTCTGGATGTATAGTATCTACAGCCAGATATAAACAGCTATGCGCTCATTTAAATAAAATTAACATTATGCTTGCTGACCCAAATCAAAGAAGAGTAAAAATATTTTTCTGGCCATATCATAGTTATTCAGAATGTCAATATGTAATAACAAAGAAAAAACAGAGAAAAGGACAAATATTTCATTCATATTATCAGCCAAAAGAGGAAATAAAAATCACAGCATTTGGCAAATGAACAGATGAAATTCAACATACTAAAGAAATCCAATCACTTCTTTCTGACACTCTCTAGTTCCAAGTCAAAAGCTTTATTAAAAGGCAATGTAGGGTTTCTTACACTGATGTGAGAAAGCTTGCAGCAGATAATACAATCACCCTTTACCAGGACAAAACAAGTTACTTATTCAGAAAGCAAACAATCAGGAAGTTTAAATGATCCAGTTCCAGCTCTGCTAGGCAGACCCCACACAAACTAAACACAGAGATGCCTGTAATCCACCTGATGTGAGTTCTGAATCTACAAGTACTGAGGAACCTGGCATAAAAAGTTCTAAGTAACTCATATATGTGATTAACAACGTAATTTTTAAAATGTTGAATAAAATACAAACCCAAAAGACAGTACATTAACACAGCAACTACACAGCAGATTCCCACAAAGCTCACGGAGGTTCACAGCTATGGTACTGATGAAAGGCAGGGCTGAAGCACTCTTCATTCAGAAGCAGCCAGGAAAGATCAACCACTATGCTACAAGAATATGGTTACATCCTGATTCCCGAACAGAATTCTCAGCTCAATAGAATATTCAAATGAGTCGCGTTTAACATTAAAAATTCAACTGCAAACATACCAGTCAAAAAATGGTGTCTAAGACTGCCTGCGCAAGAGCAGGCGGGGCTCACAGGTCAAGAGGGGCCTCGAGCAGACCCTTCCCAGGCCTTGAGTGCCAACCCAATGAGGCTTATCACAGGGGAAGGAAAAAAAAAAATCAGAAATTTATGGCCATGTGAGGCAACATCATCTCAAGAAACCTGACTTGGGTTTTCACGTACAAATATAGGAAAAGGGCAGCACAGGGTAGGAAAGCCCCTTCACAACACCCGGTGGCACTCAGCTACCGCGGGTGAGCACTAACCACCCTAACTCCCCTATCACATGTGACACTAAACTTAAGAGTCACATCAGCCCATTAAATATTTTCACCTAAAAAATGAAAGTGAGAGGAGCTCCTGCTGTGGTGCAATGGGGATCGGCGCTGGGACACAGGTCTGAACCGCACCCAGCACAGCGGGTTAAGGATGTGGTATTAACCACAGTTGCCACAGCTGCAGTGTAGGTAGCAGATGCCGCCGCCTGGAATCAGATCCCTGGCCCAGGAACTCCTTAGGCCACTGGGCAGCCAAAAAGAGAAAAAGAAAAAAAAAAAAGAAAAAACCCACAGAGTGAATACTTAAGTGTCTTCTATTTTCCTTTTAAAACAGAATACTATGTCATCATTCCATTTTTCTGTAAAACTACTGTCACAAAAGAAAGTTCGTAAGAATACCTTTAAAAGCTGACTGGCATAAATATAAAAGTAAAATAAAATCATAATCATCTCAATATGAAAAAAAACCTCCACTGATGACTAAAATCCTAAGCAGTGCCTTTGTGTCATCTGAGGAGTCCATATTTCACCAAGTCTAAGACACTGACTATATTCTCCACGAAGACAGAAGCTCATCACCGCCATCAGTTTTCAGTCCCTACCTCACGGACGTGCTAGCCACACTGCGGAAGACAACTCTTCTGCAACAGACCTGGCCCTTTCCCTGTAAGTTCCTACTCTGCCCGCCTGCCCCTTTCCACCCTTCAATCTCTGGTCAGGCCCTGATGGCTCCTGACCACTGGAGCGCACGTCAACTTCCGCACCCGCTCCATCCTCCAGCTCCTCTACCTGGTCCCACGCATGTGGCACTCGGTCCAACTCTCTGGGGTTACTCTGCCTTCAGGAGGTGTGCAGGCTCCCCCTCTAGCTGGACTCCTCATCACACATCTGTCTTTACGCCCTAAAGCAATCACCCTTCCCTGATTAAATCTACTGGGGACCAGGGGAATCTAGACAATAGACTGTTTCTGTTTAAGAGGAATCATATTCATACGCATGCACAGGATACTCTGCTGAATAAACCAGTATTTGTTCAGGACCATATAGGCTTTACTGAAATAGCTGTACAATGAAGCACAAATTTTAGGGTTTTAAAAAAATCTGAGCACTGTTTCAAAAAAGCACCAAGTATTAATGAAAAACTATCTCCTTTCAAGTATATAAGCCATTTCTTAGGTATCAGGCATTTTGAGAATAATGTTAATAACTGCCATCATTATTCTAAGATATGATACAGTTAATTCCAAATACTAGAGCTAGAAAAAGCTGAAGTTGAACAAAGCCTGCATTTAGGACAAAACTTATAAACCAAGTTAGGCCCTGAAAACACCACATGCAGTCAATGATTATTAAGTGCAGAACAAGACAGAATACAATTTCAAGAGGGTGGAAGTCAAAAAGCTGTGAAACAATCTACTGCAACTTCCGAGCACTTGAGGTGGTCCGGGTATTTCCACAACCTCGTGTTAGGGTGTTTCATGACATAGGTCTGCGCTACCAGAAAGAGAAAAAGTACACTCAACCTAAAAATCACAAAGTATCAGCCTAATATAGTGCATGCATCTATAATATAGGCAGTCTCTAAATTATAAAGGTAAATTTACCAAGAGCTGCCTAAAAGCATTACATTTTTTTCTTGATCATGGCGTATTACCTGTATGAATACACATCTCTATGACAATATTATCCGTGGATTTTCCCCATAAGCACTGTAATCATAATTTTTAAATATTACGTAAAAACTTCAGGTTTTCAGAAAAGAAGAAAATAAGCACTAATTTATATAATTCATTTCATTGTTTTTTGTTTTTTCTTTTTTTACGGCCGCACACGTGGCATATGAAGTTCCCGAGCCAGGGATTGAGTCTGTGCCACAGCTGCAGCAACGCTGGACCCTCTTCAAAATTCACCCACTTTTACAATCCCTTTGTCACCTGGCTCTTACACACTAGCCCTCACATTTGCCCATGTGCTTTCTGACAAGCACACTTTCCTACACATCCTCTGCCTGTCCAGGCACGCTGAATACCATTTCACTAGCCTCAGCTACTTGCTCAGGCCTACGTACCAGGCCCCAGTAAATGGCCAAAGCTCTTTCCATGGCTTTCACACAGGAGTACCAGTGGCCCAGCCACTAGCCCATGGAGAAACACCTACCAAGCATCGGAGAACGAGCCGAGTCCTAAAGATAACATCCCTGGCATGCAGGGCCAAGGCATTCTCTCCCCTGGGATTTCTGGGCTGAAGCCCTGAGGGAATCGTCACATATGAGTGAGATCCTAAGTCAGAGACTTGGGGCAGACCAAGGACCTCTTTCCTCAGTCTAAAGACTAGGAACATCTAGTACATTTACTTCCTAACCATGGAAATATAAAGCGAATAGCTAGGGAAAAATCCACAATTTAAAAATAAAGACTATAATATAACTGCCTCTTCCATCCTTCCCAAAGATCCTTCAGAACTGGCACCAAACTAGACCAGTCCACTATTCCAAGTTTTAAGAGCTCACATAGTTGCCCTGCAAAGTGTCATTTTCTGACAGGAGCCAAGCACACACTCGCATAATTCAGCAGTACCTCCAGCAATTAACTGTGTCAGCTTCATTTACTGCCTCTCTCGGTGGGGACCACGGGCAGGAGGGGATGGGCCTTGTTTACAGCAGCAGGCGCTCTCTAACAGTTTAAAGTGCGTGAGGATGCACTTTAAACTGCGTGAGGATGCCTGCTCACCCCCACCCCGTTCTACAATCACGTGTCACTGAGAAGCCACATCCTAGAGCACCCTGCGGGGTACCAGACCCACCAACATCGGGTCTGAACGCAGTCCTCAAGAACATACATGGCTCCTTGGCCTCTTTTTGGACACAGACCCTTTCTAACTTTCTGATGAAAACATCGGCACTCTAGTCACAAAAATACCTAAATAAATTGACTAAGATTTTTCATTAAATTTGAAGGGATTCCTAAGGGAAGGATTCCTGGTCTCATAAGATAAATCCAAAAGTGAAGCACATACCTATGACCGTTTATTTGTGATTCTTATTCTCTAAGAGATAACTTGATAGAAAGGTGATCAAGATCCAGGGAAAAGACCAAACAAATCTCCCAATACTTTCAGGAAATAGTCATAAGTTGAGAGAGGCCTTTGGGAAAAAAATACCACTGAGAGAGATCAATGTCTACAACAAGAAAACATAAATCACTGTGACGCAGTATATAAACCCAAGGGCTCTCATATATGAGACATAAGTAAGAAAGGAAATTTCTTATTATGAGTAGAGAAAAAGAAACAATACTGATCAAACACAGTCCTGAAACGGTGCCTGAATGCCTCTTGGCTATAAAATTTTTTTTCAAATCTTGCTTTACTACTTCATTGATTTAAGTGTTATATACTTGTAATCAGAGGTCATTAAAGTTTTCAAATTTACTAAAGTACGTGTGGCAATACAGCCTATATTGTGAACTTCTGAGAAGACTTTCCTATTAGATCGTAAGATTTCAACCAAGTACCATCAACCTCCTAGGAAGACCTTACAGCTTAGGAGGAATTAACCGCACAGGAGTGAACTTTAAAAAACAAATACATCAAATGCCAATAAATACAATTCCACAATAAACAAGTTTTCTCCAACTGCAATAATGAAAATACCCCAAAAACTTCAATAGAAATCCTCAAAAGTGTAACCAATCTAATTTCACTTTTTATTTCTCTAAATGTAATCAATTAAAAATAACTTCACTTGCTACTGAGAAAACTTTCTGACTTGTAGAACAAAAAAGGGTTGTACATCTTTGCAATCTTTAGAGAAGACTGAAATGGAAAACAGCAAGTTAAACTGGATGCCCAGCACAGTTATCAAATCTTAGCATTAGAAGTCACCTGAGAAATTACTCAGATCAATCCTCTCTTTGACTTTAGAAAGCCAAAGCATGGCAAAAGTATGACCAATAAAAGCTGAGAATGGTCTTCAAATGTATGGAGCAGATACAGGACAAATGAGATTAATAATAGTGCCATAATATATTTCAGAACATGCAAATTAGGTTTAGTAACAAATCTAAGTACTTACACTAAGAAGTAACTCATCTTTTGTTTTAAGAGGAAAATTCTTATTTTCCTTCTCAATTTGTGAATCATCTTCTCCATCCGACAGCACTGGAGGAAGTGATACACCAGAGGAAGATGAGGATGACGATGAGGAAGAGGAGGAACTTGAACTATCAGAGGAGTCTGTTTCACTGCAGAGAAGAAAAGGTTGAAAACAAAAGTATTATTACGATGGTATCAAATTAAGATTATTCAGCTAGGAAATATCTACTTTACTAGATGTTGACATTGCTGGTATAATTCAAAAGCTTGCCTTTCAAAATTGACTACTAGGTATTTGGAAAGCAGTCTAATCCACTGATCCCATTTTCCACACCCTTGCTATAACCCCAAACCCTCTTATTACTCCTGTCTCCTCTGTGTCATGCATCTAACCTGAATAGGAGTTACTGACGGAAGAGAATTCTGGGCATGGTACCTCTCTCATCAGTCACCAAGGACCATATCACAATTAAGCCAAGAGGACTTCTCAGTCCTCAATCTGCAAACTCCTCCAAGTTACCAGCCACGCAGAACACTCTCCTCTCTGCACACTCCTTGAGCCCTAGACTTCCACAGCCATTCTCCTCTTAGTTTACATTTTGTTTGCTGGTACCCCTGCAGTTCCTTCTAGGTGTTGTTTGAGTCCCACCCTCACTTTCCTTTCTCTCTGTACTATTTCCATGAATAACCTCACCCACTCCAGTGAGTTCAATCATTACTGATGTGCAAATAATGCCTAAATCTTCAGTCTTCATATGGCTGAGGTCCACCCACCCCAATCTCTGGCTGTTTACCACAAACCTCGTAGATCAAAGACCTACAGGGATCTCACACTCACAACAAGTTCAAAGAAAAAAGTGCATTCTCTTTACTAAATCTACATCTCTCTTTGAGATTCTAGTTTACTTCACAGTTTTGGCTTCAGTTCCGTCACCAGAGGTAGAAACCTTGGAATCACCTTAAGCTACCACATTCTCACAGTCAGTGATAACTGTTAAACGTGACTCCTATTCTGCTGGAAACATCTGAATACAACTTTACTACAATGAAAATGACATGATGATTACATAAAAAGTATTTTACCAGTTAAAGATACATAATAAAGAATTTACAGATAAGCTAGGAGCTAAGATTTGTTTGAAAGTATCAGGTTAAAAAAAGTTAGAAACACAAAGTTTGAGAAAACAAGATTAGCAAAATATCGCCAAGTGTCAAACTGGGTGATGGGTGTATGAGCATGAATTACATTACTCTCTATGCTTTTTTATGAGTCCAAAAACATCCATAATGAAAAGTTAAAGTTTTAAATTTACACCTCCATACCAGAATTGTCCCCTGAACTCTAAAACTCCTACCGCCTCTCTGCCACCTCCAATGTCCCATGAGAGAAGCCTCAAATTAGTTGTCTAAATTTAACATTCTTGGGAGCTCCCACCGTGGCTCAGTGGTTAACGAATCCGACTAGGAACCATGAGGTTGCGGGTTCGATCCCCGGTCTTGCTCAGTGGGTTAAGGATCCGGCGTTGCCATGAGTTGTGGTGTAGGCTGCAGACGCGACTCGGATCCCGCGTTGCTGTGGCTGTGGCGAAGGCCGGCGGCTACAGCTCCTGTTAGACCCCTAGCCTGGGAACTTCCATATGCTGCGGTGCGGCTCTAGATAAAGGCAAAAAGACAAAAATAAATAAATAAATTTAACATTCTTGTTGGTCTACAGGCCATTCCCAGACAGGTTCTCCCCAGCTCAGTAAACACACCACCGTCCACCCACTTGGTGCTCTTTGTTAAGGCCACGACTACTGGCAAGCTAGGTCTACTGGCAAGCCTGATCGGGGATTTTCAAAGTACTCAACCCAAACACGGGGATTTTCAAAGTACTCAACCCAAACACGTCACGTGGACTGATGCGGCATCTTTCCAGCTGCCTCCACACTGACCCAGTCTGCTCCCTTCTGCTTTCACTCTAGAACCCAGTTCAATTCCTTCCGTACTGAGCGAATTTTATTAGAATGTTAACCTGAGTAAAACTCTTGAAACAGTTTCTCCAGCGCTGACAATTAAACATTAACATGGTGATGGGCTCTCCGATTATTTTCGCAGTGTCGAGCTTGTTACCTCGTGGTAATTTCACCAACTCCTAGACGTGCCTGCTATTCTTTTTCGTAGCTCTCATCAGAACACAGGGCAGGGTTCTGTTTTGTTCGCCGGTGCGGCACCGCACAAGACACACTTAAACACTCGCAGACGACGTTCAGTGGGTATCAGTAACGTCGCGCTGAGTTCCCTCCCGCCACAGAACTTTCACACTTAAAAAAAAAGACTGGGGGGGGGGGCGTCGCTACTAAAACCTACGCAGAGCGAGAAGTGACAGTAAAATAACAACGTTTCCCAAGCTTCATGAACGCTTGCCCACCACAGGTACTCTTAAGAATGAGCAAAATTACCAGGAGCCTTTTGGAAACGCACAAAGTTCCCTAACTGGTGCTCCATCCACGTGGTTCAAAGAACTAGAGCGCGTGCCGAGCGGGACCGAGACAGACCTGACCCCACTCTGGCTCTCAACCACTCCGCGAGGGGCCGCCCCGCTCCCCCCGTCCCCTGTCCTTCAGCTGTCCAGCCACGCGAGACCTCGCACCCCAGAATCTCAGCACTCTCACGGAAGGGACGCGACGCCAAGGAGAGGGTGGTGGCTTGGACTCGCACCCCCATTCCGCCCCCCTTCTTCTCACTAAAGGGACACAACGCTCGGGAGGCGCTCGGACCCCCGCCCAGGCCCCGCGCCCCAGCGTCACGGTCCTTGAGAACTCGCACAGAAGGAACACAACCTCAGGGAAGGGCTCTCGGACCCCAGCCTCCAGACCCCCGTCCCCATTCTCACGCCCACCTGTCCGAGTCCGAATCCGAATCCGAGTCCGAATCCGACGTCTCCGGGCAGGTCCCTTGGCGAGGCGGCTGCAGGCCTGCGGGCGGCGCGAGCTGAGGCTGCTGCTCCCCCGCACGGTCCGGGGACCCCCCGTCCGGGTGCGGAGCAGCGAGCGGAGCCGGGCCCGGCACCGGCACCGCCAGCCCCTCGCCCGCCTCGACGCCAACGCCCCCGAACTTCAGCGTCTGCAGCTGAGCGGCGGCTTCCACCACCTCCATAGCGCTAGAGCCGGGCGGACAAGGACCTCGGCAGCCGCGGCCGGCTTCCCGCGCGGCGCCTGGAGACGCGCCCCCGCCGCGCACACGGCGCCGCTTCCGGGCAGCGCCTGACGTCATGCGGTGCGCCGGCGTTCCAGGGGCGGGGCGAGCGCACGCTTTGGGCTCCCGGATCGCGTGGTCCTAAGCCCGCCGGGTTGCCTGCGCTCAAGTGAAGTTACAGCTAGTCCCAAAAACTGCTGCAGTGCTCCCTCTTTTTCTCCAAAGCACTTTATGAGAGAGCACCAATAGCGGGAAAGTGCTGCTGCTGGTTGCTGTCACAGTTGACACTGCTTCACAGAAAGGCTGGGTTGAAGATAAAAACACTAAGGACCGAGAAGTCGTGACTCTAGGTCATAACGAAGGCAAGAAAAAGTTCTTAGGACTGAAGGAGAGACCAGAATGTCCTGGTTTTCTATTAGCACTTCAATTTCATGCATCAACCCCTCGCGTAGTAACAAATAGTAATCATTGTGACTGTGTATTAGCACGCATATGTGCCCAGGACTGTGCTAAAGATATGTTATCACCGAGTTTTTCTGTGTGCCCTCCACAGTAGCCCTTCCTAGAAATTAGGATGAAAATAATACAGAGTCCCTGGTTTTAAGGAGCTTACAGTTTAACTGAACGAAACACGTCAAAGCACAGGAGAGAACCAGGAAGATGTGTTTGAAATGTGGAATAGAAGATGCCATTTCGGCAGTGGTAGGAACTTAAATAAGATTGATGGGCTGGATCGTGGAGATCTTCAAGGAGAAGCAGGAATTTAAACTCCAGATACTGCTCACTAAGGCAGTGATTAGGCAGAGCTCACTGTTCCCAGCTAAACAAACCTGTGTTCAAATCTCAGCTCTGTCGTTTCCTTGGTGGTGTAACTGTGACTTTGGCCAGATAGCCTGACATACCTAAATTTCATTTTCCTTATCTATAAAGTGTATGTAAAAATACTATCTCATTTAGTTCATGTGAACATGAATTAAGGTTTTATATAGAGATTGGCATGTGCCAAAATACCCAGTGAGTGTGCAAATTACTTGATAAATAAAACAATGCATGGAGGTAAATAAAATGATACTTCAGTGACAATAATCTTGCAGAGATATACAGTGTTAATTTAAGAAGAGAAAAAATTTGAATCAGAATGACTCTCAAGCCAAGCAAAAACATCTTGTGTTTTTCTAGGAATTGAGTGATCAAAGTCTTAACTGAGGCTCGAGTCTGGGAACTGAATTAAAGGAACTCCCCAGCATCAGAAGAGGAATCAAAGTAGTCTAAAACATCTAACCAAGAATGAAAGAGGTTAGTGTTACCAATAAATACGGAGAAATTGGAACAAGATAATGAGTTTGTGATACTGAGTTTGAGGGGAAAAAAAAACTCAGCAGTCAATTAAAAGCCAGTAGCCCTTTGAAAATATAAAAATGGAATCGAATGGAAAGGCTAAGACCAGAAGCCTAGGTTTGAGAACAGTTCAAATACCAATTCGGTCATTCAGTAATCGTTTACTTATTACTATGTCTATGCACTGCATCATGAACTGGGAATATAGGAAGCAGAGTAAACCACAGTCCCTGCCTTTTAAGTAGCTAACAGTTCAGTAGAAAAGACAGGCTGTAAATAAGTGATACCTACTTTAGTTGAGAAATGTGTTAATAGTATAAGCATGTACTACAGAAGTGGGATATAGCAAAGGAAAGAAAGTGGTTGGAGAGTAAAGGCAGGCTTTACAATTTCTATGACATTTGATCTGGGCTTTTAAAGAGAACCATGAATCTAGGAATCTAAGGAAATAAAAGAATTTCATAAGGGATGTTGACCTGAAACAAATAGACTGACTGATATTTCTCCAGCAAAGATGGGTTTATTCAGGATCAGCAGAGAATCGCAATTCTGGGTCTGTGATCAAGGCGAACCACAGGCAAGTCCCTGCACGGCAAGGGAGGGTATTCCCAAGTCACGGGGACCAGTTGTAGGTTACTGTACCCCATGAGTCAAGAGTGGTCCCGTGTTTTGGGTTGATTACCTCAAGGGTATCCCCTTCCTTTCCATACATTAATAAACGAAAGCAGAAAAGAAGGAAGGAAGGAAGGAAGAGGAGAGAGAGAGAAAAAAGAAAAGAAAGAAAGATAGAAAGAAAGAAAAGGGAGAGAAAGAGAGGAAGGAAGGTGTCAGTACAACCTTAAGGCATTTCTGTGCAGGGAAATTGTTTTTGTTCTCTGTTTATCTTTTTGTTTTTGTTTTCCTGTAGACCCACGTCAATCACCACATGCATTAGCTTTTTACGTTATTAAGCATAATAACTAACATCCATACCTGAATATCTTCATCGTACACAGATAAATTAGGGGGTGAAATTATTCATATTGGCAAGAAATTATTGAGTTATATAAAAGAGTCACAACATCTTAACCTCATTCTCAACATAGAATAAAATAAACATACAATTATGCCAAGTATTGTGGATTAAGTATCAATCACAAATTAAGATGAAGCAAATCTGAATCAGTAAATCATAAAAAATTATTTCCTTGCTCTTCCTTTCTTTTCCCCACTTGATTTTTTTTTTTTTTTTGCCTTTTTGTCATTTTAGGGCCGCACCTGCGGCATGTGGAGGTTCCCAGGCTAGGGGTCTAATTGGAGCTGTAGCCACTGGCCTACACCACAGCCACAGCAACGCAGGATCCGAGCCGCGTCTGCAACCTACACCACAGCTCACGGCAACGCCGGATCGTTAACCCACTGAGCAAGGCCAGGGATCGAACCCGCAACCTCGTGGTTCCTAGTCGGATTCGTTAACCACTGCGCCACGACGGGAACTCCCGCCACTTGATTTTAATTAGGATGGTAAAACCACTGGTTTTATTTATAGGTATTGCAACCTGATAGTTTTCAGGTACCAGTCACTATGCTAGTCTGCTTGTAAGCATCACATTTAATCCTTGCACAGTGTTATTATTCTTTTTTCACACACAAGGAAACAGGCTTAGATAAGTTGATAAGCATACTCAGGATCACAGCGCTTGTTGGACGGGAGCTGGCATGTCACCCCAGGAAGACCTGATTCTACACCTGGACCCTGCTCTTTTTCTTCTTCTTCTTTTTTTTTAAAAATATGATTTTGTGGACAAGGAATACTGTGGCCATTAAAACTTCAGCCACTGCAGTAACCCAGTTGGTACACTCTGAAGGGACTCGGGTCCTACCTTCTGAATCAGATCCTACATTTTAACAAGATTCCCCATGTGGTTTGTATGCATGCTAAAGTTTAAGAAACTCATCCTCATGGCCACGTGAGAGCTGGAAACTCCATAGTGCTACTATAGTGCTTTAAAAATGAAGTGATTGAAGCCTTTTCCAAGAGGAGTTGAAATGCTAGGCCATTGAGTATAAGCTGAGCAGACTAAACAGCCCATGGTTTCTTGGTATCTCTACATGGACAACCACAAGTACTCAGACTCCCGTGCCCAAAACTGACCTCAGCTTCCTTTCCTCATGATTCTCCCCTTCATCTCTTATCCTGGTGATGCTAGCAACTTCCACCCAGTCACTCACTGTATACTAAGTCTCAGCCTTACCAGTTTGCTGTGTGACTTGGTCCAAGTCACTTAATCCCTCTGTCTGATATTCATCTACTCACTCATTCAACAAATATTCACCAGGCACCAACTTGGTACTAGGTGCTGTACTAGGTATTGAGAATGAAGTCAAAAAGAAAAGAGAAAAGCCCTAGAGCTCATGGAACTCACAATGTGTCGGCAGTTTGGGACATTGACTCTCCATAGATCCCCCAGAGCACATCAGTGGCCAGTCAGGATGAGGGGAGAGGGTGGGGAGACCAGCGTTCCGGATCTCCAACACATGCTGGGTTGCAGGTACCATTACATTTTAGTGGTAAAAATAAATAGGAACACCAATAAGTTGAAACCTAAGGCCTTCTCTAGAAATGTCATTTCATATAGTTTCTGGTTTTCGTTTCCAGTGTTCCTAGAATTTGTGAATTTTTATAGATGACACACTGATTGATCCTAGTTTATTTCAATGTTAAAAAGACATGCGTTAAGGATCCGGCATTGCCATGAGCTGTGGTATAGGTCAGATGTGGCTTGGATCTGGCATTGATATGGCTGTGGCCCCAGGCTGGCAGCTGCAGCTCCACTTTAACCCCTAGCCTGGAAACTTCCATATGCTGTGGGGGCAGGCCTAAAAAGCAACAAAAAAAATCAATAAATAAAAATAAAAAATTTTTAATTTAAAAAAACAAAAAGGCATGACTAAGGGTCCCATTGGGGCTCAATGGGTTAGGGACATGATGCTGTCTCCTTGAGGATGTGGGTCTCATCCTTGTCCTCACTCAGTGGGTTAAGAATCTGGTGTTGCCAGAAGCTGTGGTGCAGGTCGCAAATCTGGTGTTGCTGGGGCTGAGACATAGGCCTCAGTTGCAGCTCCAGTTCGACCCCTAGCTTAGAAACTTTCATATGCCATTGGTGCACCATAAAAAAATAAAAGAAAAAAAGAAAGACATGCACAGTTCAGTTAGAATCTATAATGCTGCCCTTGTTAAATGAGAATGAGAATATTTTTAACATTTGTTACATAATTATTAGGAGCACTGTTTATTAATTCCTTCAGTTGGTGGTATCATTCATATAGTTCTCTCCTTTCTGCTTTATTTTTATCTTGTTAGTTTAACTTTTGACTTTCTCCATTCTCTCTTTACTGGTGGGGTACTCATCAGTTTCACTTGACTCTAATCCGCCTTCTCCTCTTGCCAGAATAAGATTTCTGAAATACAAATATGATCATATAATTGTTCTGGCTTAAAACCTTCCAGTAACTCACCATCATCTTAAGATGGAAGAAAACTGCTAAGTATGGCATGAAAACATGGCATTATAAGTCAGCTACCCTAGTGGTCATGGAATGAAGATGATGTCTTCAGATACAACTTTAATGAAAGCATGGAGTCAGGTAGATGTTGAGCTGGTTTCCCTTGTCTTGGGCTGAAGTGTTGTCATTTCTTCATTCACTATGCTGTTCTAAGATATGGTAAACTATACAAGATATTTTCTTCTAATACTGGAGTGCTCTTTTTTTTCCTTCCACAGAGCCATTTTATTTGCATGTATGTATTACATCCCTAGAGAAAGAATCCAAGGATTTTTCCTCCCTGTGTTTCATCTTGCTTCTTCGTGGTCCATGATGCCAGCTGAAGTGGTCAGTACAATGAAACCAAACAGGCAGGACCAGAGCAGGTTATTCTGCCATTTTTCTAGATCTTTGAGTTGTGTGTCCAACCTGGGGCCAATCACTCCACACTTATTTAGCCCGACTGTGAGGTTCACAACAATAGTCCCAGCTCTCTGATCAATGATTTCAAATTCACCAATGGAACCATGCTTCATCATCACAGTTAGAAACCTGATGATGACTTTGGAGCATGACCTAGTAAGAAGCTGGCATTTGCCTCTCTTTTTGGCATAGCTGATGCTCTTGTGGACATCAGCCAGGACATTCATGTGTACGTACCGCTGTGGTGGCACAGAAGGATGGCGGAAAGAGCTCCTTGAGTGCTCTTGACAGAACCACAGTTTATCTTAGACTGCCTTGAAAACCCCACATATGTTCTTGTTGTCCCATAGCTGATCATCTATTGTGTTACATCATTCTCTGCCCCCATCATCAGAACCCTGTTACTATGGCAGGTATTTTAAAGTTCCCCTAAACACATCACATTTGACTGAGATAACCAGTTGCTATCAGTCTTTCAGGACTCTTAAGACAAATATACCCACGATTACTAGAACAACAACCAGATGGACGACATGAATCTGGTTCTTTAAAGAAAGTCTCCAGGAAAACAAGCTATCTAGAGAGGTTTACAGGGTCATCTCTCCCTGAGGGCAGAATTCATACAAACCTACTGCTATAGACTGAATATTTGTATTCCTTTCCCAAATGCAAATGTTTACATCTAATTCACACTCATAGCAATGCCAGATCCTTAAACCCCTGAGCAAAGGCCAGGAATTGAGCTTGAGTCCTCATGAATAACTAGTCAGGTTCATTACCACTGAGTGACCATATGAATTCCAGAATTCAGGCTTCTTTTACACTAAAAGTGGAGGAGGTTGGTTGGTTGGTTGGTTGTGGCAAACTTCTTGATGTCAGAATCCTTTGTTCTTATAGCTGTCCGGGTGACCCTGGTCACAATGTTCCTGTGAATCCTCAGTAGCACAGATGTTCCTCTCTGCTCTGCAACTTCTCATTTCTCTGTGAATGGAGTAGTGTTATATCCGTAAAGGTCAGATCCTTGAGAATGGGCTCTGATGCATACTTCAAGTTCTAGGCAGCATTCTTAACTTAATAGAATACAAAGTAAAAGAAATGGATATAATATGAAATCAAATTTTTTTCTTGCCTGTAACCCTTCTTCCCACGTCACTAACCTGCACAAGAAGGAGACTCACAGCTTCAGAAGTGAGGAGGTTTGGGGTTGAAATCAGATGTGGAGTTTTGATTATCCTGTGGGCCATGCTGCATTTGTGAGCTGTGGCTGCACGTTCCACGTAAAAGATGATCAGACTTTCTCTCATCACTGTGAGTAGAGTAGTCAGAGGGACTGTGTTTTCACGGGGACAGAAGGTGGACTCCAACCGAGCAGATGTAACAGGACAACAGGAAACAGAAGCACAGCTGCCTTTTGGATTATGCTGCATGAGTCTGCTGTTGTCACAGCACAAGCTGCAGAGTCATAGCCCCCAGACTTTCCAGCCACCTTTCCCCCAAACCTGGATGAGCCCCCCATGCCTTTATAGCCAAGGTCACATGCTCCTCATAGCCTCCCAGAAAGCAGGATTTTCTGAAAGCCCAGACTATTTGAAACACACACAGATTTCCGGGAACTGGAAGGCTGAGTTCCTGGTCCAAACCAGAGACCTGGTGTTGCAGGAAGGGGGAGCTCTTCCAAGACACAAGCATGGCCTCTTGTCTAACACACTGGAATGAATTGTCCAAGGAGACACACTTGCTGACAAAGCAAAAGACTTTATTGGGAAGGGGGACCCAGGTAGCAGGGCGTAGGGACCTAGGAGAACTGCTCTGCCATGTGACTAGCAGTCTCAAGTTTTATGGGAATGGAGTTAGTTTCCAGGTTATCTCTGACCAGTCGTCTTTCTCCACCCATACATAATCTGACTCCGGGCCCTTTTTGGTAGCAGCTGTAGCTCTCAGCCAAGATGGATTCCAGCACCAAGAATCCTGTGAGGTTGATCATCTCTTCCCTCCTATTGGTCCCTCCTAAATCCTCCCAGTTAGTCTTCAAGGCAGCACCATGTTCCTTATCAGGGCCTCCTATTGTGAGACAACTCATGCACACTACTATTGTCCTGCCTGGCCAAGATGGACAGTTTCAGTCAATGGTTCCCTAACACAGGCCAGTCTCCCCACTAGACTTGTTCACCTTCCATATTAATCTCATTCCTCTTCATTCCTAATTACACCTAACTTTTGGAAACTGCCTCATCCCTCTGTCCCAAGCCAGTCCTGAGGCAGCTGCAGTGCTTGGCTAGATGAGGGGCCTCAGACCCCCGCCCAGGCCCTCTGTGGTCAGGATCAGGGGAGGAAGAGGCCAACGTGACTTTCTGGTATCTGGCTTCCTCCCAGGCTCCAGCTCCAAGTTTAAAGGGGTCCCTGAGACATACCAAGCTGCTGGACCTAAACCACGTTTGATATCTATCTCTGTTTAACTCTTTATTCTTCTGATAATGTTGTTATTTCTTTCTAGTCCCACTGCACCAAACTTTGCATCCATTTTTATCTATTTACTCACACCTTTAACCTTGTTAAATTCTGTCACTCCATCCCAGTGACACAGCTCAGAATCATCCGGGCTCATGTTGCTTCAGAATCTGCACTTGACCTCAAATCACTTCTAACCCAGGGTACATGGCTGTGAGAAAGGCTGCCCCCATGGACTCACCTGTGCATCTGAAGGAGGTAAGCAGGAAGGGCAGATGCATGAGAAAGAATGGTGCGATGAAACATCAAGACATTTTTATATGTCAATTGTTGTGGTCCATGCACATGGGTCAGAAAAAGAATTTTCCAGACTCATAGCGAGCTGAAGAGAAAGAAGAGTTTATTGAGATAAGAGACATTGCTAGTGCAGTAGAATGCCCCCCTGATAACCAAGGAGAGCTGACACCGAGTGCGTGGTAGTGTCTGTTTTTAGAGCCCAGGGAGAGAAGAGAGGTCTCCGGATACACGTGCTCACCTGCTGTTTGGTTGGGGAAAGAGAGGTCTTACGATACACTTGCTGCTATAAGGCCCTAATAGGGGTGGGGAGAGAAGTAGGCCGCATACCTTTCCTAGTAAGGGTGGAAGGGAGTAGGTCATGTTGCTCGAGGTTGGGGAGGGAGGTGGAGTGAGACAGGTGAAATGATGATAAGGGTGTGGTAATTCTTGTCTTGGCCAGAGGCTTTGAGTTCCATCTCCTTGAAGAGGCCTTGAAGTCCAACATCAATTATACTTCAATAAAGCTGAAATTTAAAAAAGAAAAAAAGAAGAGAATAAAGAAACTTTGAGTATTTTTGGAACTGCTATAACCCAGGTGGGTGTAAAAGTAATACACTCAACAAATTTCTCACACTTCATTTTTGTTTATTCTCAGTTCTATTTGAAGCCAAGGTTTATATTACTCTTTTGCTAAATTTTGGTTTACTCTGCTTGTTGCCTATCATTCAGTCTTCAAATTGCTGAAAGTAATTTTACTCTCCCAAGAAAAATATTTTCTTCTCAATAAAGCAATTTGAAAGTTAAACAGAGGTCAGCCCATAGTTGAATGGTTTCATGAACCAGCCAATTAGAATTCAGCAGCTGTCATCATTTCCAGTTTAGGGGAGAAGCAGTAAAAACAGATGTTTTATGGTTTGTTTTTGTCTGCTGGGTCAGAGAAAATTATGTTCACAATGCCTTGTTTACTAGTGATGGAGGGAAAGTTCTTATAGGAGATATTTCATTCTCCTCTAGATTCCAAATTCGAATATGTTCGTTCGGTTTTCTGAATTAAATGATGATGGCAGTCTGTGGGCTTTTTACTGTCTGTATCATGGGAAGGTGCTATGGGAACAAGGGAGTGAGGAAAGGCGGCTTTGGCCTAACTGGCCTGCAGTCTTTGGGTCAGAGATACTCGTGAAGGATAGACCACAATGGAAGATAACATAAGAGAGAATGTATTTGTTTGTATGACTGGTCACTTTGCTGTACAGCAGGAAGTGGCACAGCATTATAGCTCAACTATACTTTAATAAATATATGTATCTCTAATAACAATACATAATATTGTGATGTGATATATCATAATAAATATATTCATATATATAAGGACAATAGCATTTTTTTTATTTTTTTTTTGTCCTTTTAGGGCTGCACTGGCAGGATATGGAGGTTTCCAGGCCAGGGATCAAATCAGAGCTGTAGCCGCAAGCCTACACCACAGTCACATCAATGCGGGATTTGAGCTGCATCTGTGACCTACACCACAGCTCATGGCATTGCTAGATCCTTAACCCACTGAGCAAGGCCAGGGATCAAACCTGCATCTTCATGGATGCTAGTCAGATTTGTTTCTGCTAAGCAATGACAGGAACTCTTGACAAGAGCATTGTATTATTGTTCAGGGACCAGATGATTAACTCACTTCTCAGCACTTCTTAATCGTACATTAAGATAAAATATTGGCCCTACTAGCTCAGCGCAGTCTCTCCTCTCACCTGGCAAGGGCCAGACTGAGGACTGCCGGTGTGTTTCTCCAGCAGCCGCCCAACGATGCAGCCAGCTGCTTCAGGATGTGGTGCCTTTAAAAGCATGCTGAAGACAGTCTCAGGCTGTTCTTGGAGAATACTAGATAACTGCTAGGGTAGTCATCGCCAAAATTTTGTTGGTGACTATACCTGTTTTGTGTTCCCTTGAGATGGCCAGGCGGGTGAGCTACAGGAAGACACTGAGAAGAGGCTGAGAAAACAAGTTTTTTATCCTCACAGGTTCTGGAGGCAGAGGTGGGAGGCAGGTCACGCCCCATGAGCCATGCGGGAAAGCCCAGGTGGGGTGTCAAGAGGCATAGGACAGGAGTCTTTGTGGGGTCTCTGGGGGAGAAAGCCAGACAGGGCTGGGCCAGCAGTTCAGTTGACTAGTTGAGTATCTGGGCAGGGGTAGGCGGTAGGGGTGGTCCCCTGGAGGCTGGACCCAACCCAGGAGGTCTGGGCTGGGCTGGGGAGTTTGCATATCAAAGACCAGCTCCTGGCAGGGGGCTAGCTCAGAACTGGCCAGCCCTGGGGGGCAGTCTCTCCACAGCCAAAAAAGGTGTTTGCTTTTTAAGATGTCAAAGCATCATAATAGACAGAAAATTTACAATATTCACAATACAGAAGTTCATCAGTTTATTTACTTATAAATCATGTGTACCTTACATTAATAGTATGTTTATTTACTTATAAATTATGTGTACCTTACATTAATAGTATGTTAAATGCATTTAAATAGAAATTAGAAAATGATGAATTTGAGGTAATTTAGATAAAATAAAGCACACTGTGAAATAATTCAAATTTAAAAGCAATGCAAGTTTTAAAAATTGCAAAAAAAGTTTTCCTTCTATTGAATACATGTCAAATTTAATGATAATTCCATGCGAGTAATGCTATTGAATATGCTTTATTATTTAAAAGTATTGTGTCAGGGAGTTCTCTTGTGGCACATGGGGTTAAGGATCCATCATTGTCACCACAGCAGCTCCAGTTGCTGCTGTAGTGAGTTTTGATCCCTGGCTGGGAAAATTTCCATATGCTGTGGGTGTGGCCAAAAAAAAAAAAAAAACATATTGTGTCAGCACTGTGTAATGCAACAAACTGATTCTAAATTAAGATTTTTAAACCTTTTAAATATGGAAATATTTAATTGTTAGAAAAATAAGCTGAATACCAAAACAAACCCCTCTGTATTTTTCATCCATTTCAATCCTTATCAGTTCATAGCAATCTTCATTTATCCGTACACTCCCCTGACCCCTGCCCTGGATCATTTTCAAACAAATCCCAGACGCCATATAATTCATCTGTAAATATTTCGATATGTATTTTTTAAAGGTATGTATTTTTAAAATAAACCACATCATTAACACAGAGAAAAACTAACAAAAATTCCTTGATTGTCAAATATCCAGGCACCTTTCCCTTTTTTTTTGGCTGCCCTTTGGCATTTGGAGTTCCCAGGGACAGGGGTCAAATCCAAGCCCCAGTTTCAACATATGCTGCCGCTGGGGCAACACCGGATCCTTAACTCATTCTGCCAGGCTGGGGATGGAACCTGCATCCTCGTGCTCCAGAGATGCTGCTGATCCCATTGCACCAGAGCAGAAACACCACTCTTCCTATTTCTGCATAGTTTTGTACAGCTGGAGGGGATCACTTTGGTGTTTGATTTCATTACTGTGACAGCTGAAAAAGAGGCATTGCAAAAGCCTAAAGTAAACAATGCACATCGCACATTTAGATTAAGTTAAATTATGAATGATAGTGGATCTGGAAGCGTATTTCAAAGAGTCTCCTAATAGTTGTGTGCATTTCTGCCCAACCTTACATTGCTTTCACCTTATAAAACATCAGACACAAGAGTTCTTTTTTAAAGATTACTGAGATACAATTGACATGGGATATTGTGTGAGGTTAAGATGTACAACTTGCTGATTTTGTAAGCAGCTTTGGGCAGAAAAGAGTTCTCTGCAGAAGGCTCTTTTGTTTTGTCGCTAACCTTAAATTAAACCAGCCGCCCCAGTGTCTACTCATCTCTGGCCTAAGCACACCTTTCAAAGCTTTACATCGCACGATACTTTGCCTAACCTGTGGGTTCTTTCCATAGGTCAATGAAGTAGAAATGAAGAATGAGTCACTAAGAGATCACCAGATCTCTTCCCTGGCTTTCCCTTCAGTAATCTCCCAAACAAACTGTGTGAACAAGCCAGCCTCTAAAGAAAGATCACCAGGAGTCCAGCAGCCTGCCCACAAGCCCGCATGCAGTGGGGGCAGCGACGACTCTGACAGCAGCCCCCATCCCAGGGATTAACGGAGGTCACTTTCCTTTCCCCTTTAGAAACGTTCATGGTTTTGGGGGAGGAATGCCGTATCCACCATCTCCACAGACTTCCAGCTTTCTGACTAAAGCAACTTTCCTTTCTACCCACAGCGGTCTCTCTCTGGAGTATTGGTTTATGGGTGGGGAGCAGCTGGACCTGATTCGGTAACAATTCGATACACTTATATATTGATATATTATCAACAACCCAGAGTTGGCTAAAGCCTTTATCATGATGGAATTTGTTCCAGAACGAGAGAATTGCAGTTGGCTGGGTCCCCACGCTGCTGTAGCAAAGCGCTGAAAGGGGGGCGTTTTACTAATTTATTAAAGCAAAAAGTACATTTTCAGAAAGAGAGAGAGTGCATGCACACTCGGGTAAAAAGAGGGCCTGCCTCGCTTTACAACTGATTTTATTTCCCCATGGTGTGGACCTCAGTGGGGACCCATTTCTGCCGCCTTAGACCTACTAATTTCTCTTGCCCCAGGCACTTATGAATGTTGATTGGTCTCCATATGGGGCACTTTTGATCTTCTGATTCGTCTTGGGCAGAATACCTTATTTGCGTGGGGAACAGCTTATGCAGCGGTGGGGTGAGGAATGGGCAACATTCTTTCTCTAGCCGGGAGTGAGCAGCCCAAGCTGGTCAAGGTCGGGGAAGGGGCAGTCCAATGAGACACGGCCAGAGTTTGGGGTTTAATCTCATTGAAGGGGACTTGAAGCCTATAACAACCACATCACGAAGTTATTTCTCTTTTGGAATGAGAACGTTTAAGTTCTGGTCTCTGATACTTTGAGTTATTTAATACAGGTTTTTTGTTTTCCCTTTTTAGGGCTGCATATGAAAGTTCCCAGCTAAGGGTCAAATCAGAGCTACAGCAGCCTGCCTACACCACAGCCACAGCAACCCGGGATCCAAGCCACGTCTGCAACCTACAGTGCAGCTTGTGGCAACACTGGATCCTTAACCTACTGAGCGGGGCCAGGGATCAAACCCCTGTCCTCATGGATACTAGTCATGTTCGTCACGGCTGAACCATAAGAGGAACTCCATAATGCAGTATTATTTTAACTATAAAAAGAGCTCTTATGAAGAAACAGTATGTTCAGCTCTCTATCTTTATTTCCTTGCTTGCTTTTCTAGCACCACAATCGAACCAGGTTTCTTAAAATTATCTTTGAAAGCCACTTGTGCATATTATGAGAGCTACTTTAGTTAAAACCATCTATCATATATCACATACCATAAAACCATGTGTAAACCATGAATCTTAAAATTTGATATGTTACCACAAACTTCAAGTAAAAGCACAGGGGAGGCTCTCCCGTGAATCCCTCTGTGCTGGGGATCCACCCCCCCCCCAGATACCTCTTATTCCACAGAACTAATGTGAAGACTGAAGGACAGTGCCAGCATCAATCCATGTACTTAGGAGTGAAAAAGTTAATTTCTCCAAAATTCTTGTAATTAAAAATTAATATCAGTGGAAGCTCTAGAGCTCTATTTATTCTCACTCAGCGCATTGTGACATGTGCCCTCTTTGGGTGAATATACCCACTTGCAGTTCTTAGCCATTGTAACTTTAAATATTTATTCTGCTCCATTTTCTCTTTCTTCGCTATTTTGTGTTCCAGCGACTCCTCCTATTACTCCTCTTGAAACCATCCCATAGCTCTTGGATGTTGCCTTCTGTCCTTTTCATCCTTTTCTTTGCATTCTGTCTGGAGAAGTTTTGTGAAGCTCTCTGCAGTTCACTGAACTTCTCGTGTCTTGTCTACTGAGGAGCTCATCAAAGGCATTCTTCAAGTCTAAGCATATTTTATTTCTGGAATTTCCTTTTGACTCTTTCTTTGAATTTCCACCTCTCTGTTTATGTTACCCATCTGTTCTTACATGTTGTCTACTTTTTTTTTTTCTTTTTATGGCCGAACCTGCAGCATATGGAAGTTCCCAAGCTAGAGGTAGAATTGAAGCTGCAACTGCAGGTCTACAATAGAGCCACAGTAACACCAGGACCAAGCCACATCTGTGACCTACACTGCAACTTGGAGCAACACTGGATCCTTAACCCACTGGATGAAGCTAGGGATCGAAACTTGTCCTCATGGACACTATGTCAGTTTCCTAACCTGCTGAGCTATGATGGGAACTCCATTGTCTACTTTTCCATTAGAGCATTTAACATATTAATCATAGCCTTTCAAATTCCCTGCCTCGTAATTTCAACATCTGTGTCATCTATAAGTCTGCCTCCGACGCTTGCATGGCCTCTCTGTTTTTTCCGGCTTTTTAGTACACTTTGTTATTTTGTTGTTAAAAGCCGGATGTGGAGTTCCCATTGTGGCTCAGCGATAACGAACCTGACTAGTATGCATGAGGATGAGGGTTTGATCCGTGGCCTCCTTCAGTAGGTTAAGGATCTGGCATTGCTGGGAGCTGTGGTGTAGCCTGGCAGTTGCAGTTCTGATTCAACCCCTAGCCTGGGAACTTCCATATGCTGCAGGTGTGGCCTTAAAAAGCAAAAAATTAAAAAAATAAAAGCTGGATGTGATATATGAGGTAATAAGGTAGGTAAACAGTCTTCACTGCGAGGTTTTATACTAACCTGGCTAGAAACTCACTTGTGTTTAATGTCTCTGTTGCCATAAGTACCAGAGGCTGCCAGTCTCTCTAAAATCCTTTTTTTTTTCCCTCCCCTGTTGACTTTAGAGATTCATCTAAGTAGTCATCTTTAGAGAGTCTGCATCTCATAGTTCTTACAGCATAATCCCCTGTTGTTATATAAGAGCTGTTGACTAAAAAAAATACGTACAACCTAAAAGTTGAGAGTTATGTTTTTATCCGGTGGACAAAACTGAGGACCTAAGCCTGGGAGGCAGCAGCTCATGTAACCCTGAGAAAACTGCTCTGAGGAGAAAGGGGAAGAGCTAGGATATATAGGAATTTTGCAACAGAGGGCAGGTAAGAGGAACAAAAGATCACTGCTAATAACAAAACCAGATCTCTCAAGTTAAGGAATTTAGTGCTTTTCTATGGGGAGATGCCAAGGTCTGGGCTCACTGAAATCATTCCTTTGACATGCACCTCAGCTGTCTGGGGCCAGTATCCCCTGCTTCCACGTCCTGAGGGCTCACCATTGGGAGTGGCTGCAGTCTGAGGGCTGCTAAATGGCAGGTGTTCTTGGTTCCCAACCTGAGTGCCCTCAGGGCTCACCTGCTCACCCTTGGGGGTGGATACACTCATGAAGTTCAAGGGAAAATAAGCTTGGCTTTAGGAAGCACAAAGCAGGAGGAAGCCTAGAAAATATTACAGGTTTTATGATAGGGCCCTGTAGGATCCCACCTTAGGAATCAGAAATAAGACTCAAATCAGAATCATTTCAATCCCCGATTAGACTAAGATGGTCTGGGATTTCTCGCACCTTAGTAGCAGAATTAAATTCTCCCTGTGGGAAAAGATCATTCAGAGATTCAAGTTATTTACACTTTTTCATTAAAATGTCTGGCATTAAGAGAAAAATCACCAGGTATAACAGAATCAAAAGGGAGTAAGTGCATCAAGATACAGATCAGAAAAGGACATCCTTTGTTTACTGATACGGCAGGCAATATTTTATTTCTCAGAGCCCTGATGGTACAAGGTTATAGATGTGGTTTAATTTTAACCCTGAAATTCATTCTATATCTTTGGGTAGATCTGTGTCCTTGATGGGTTATATTACCAAGTGCTCCCCGTTGTCTGTGAGATGGAAGGTCTAGTGGGACTTGCGAGGACTGAGTGCCCTGCCCGCACTTGGGATAAGGTTCTGCTGAGACTGCTCCTCTAAAGAACAGGTCTTTGTTATGGCAATTGTGCTATGTTTTTCACAGGGATTAGTCTTTCCTTCCCCAGTCTGAGTCTCAGGGGATTTTTCTCAGCTCTTTGTCATGGGAACCAGTTTTGGAAGAAATCTCAGGCATTATCTCTTCAGTGGTACTGCTGTCCCATTGCTTCTCGCTTCTCTTTCTGGGCCTCCAATTTCACCGTATTATTTGTGCCTTGTGCCCTGTTATGCATGTGCCATCATTTTGTCTCATGAACTTCAGTTTGGAAGTTTTTTTTCTGATCTGTATCTTGATGCACTTACTCCCTTTTGATTCTGTTATACCTGGTGATTTTTCTCTTAATGCCAGACATTTTAATGAAAAAGTGTAAATAACTTGAATCTCTGAATAACCTTTTCCCACAGGGAGAATTTAATTCTGCTACTAAGTAAGGTGCGAGAAATCCCAGACCATCTTAGTCTAATTGGGGATTGAAATGATTCTGATTTGAGTCTTATTTCTGATTCCTAAGGTGGGATCCTACAGGGCCCTATCATAAAACCTGTAATATTTTCTAGGCTTCCTCCTGCTTTGTGCTTCCTAAAACCAAGCTTATTTTCCCTTGAACTTCATGAGTGTATCAAAGCCTCAGCTTTGCAGCCCCTGTAGTTACTTTCGGAATTAACAGACCCTAGGCTCACCTCTCTGAACTTCCATTCTCTCTAGGATCTTGGTCTCACAAATATCTGCTGTTTGGCAGCTTTCCTCTGCCTTCAAATATATTTTATTTTGTTGTTATTTTTTAGAACTTATAGTTCTTAGTTAGGATCAGAATTACTGAAAATATTTTTTCCCCATAAAGAGTAAAAGCATTTACTTTCTGTCACCGTATCCTAGTGATCTGAAATTTTGGCCCCATAACAAAGTATCAAATAAGATCTGGTCTAGAAATAGTATATGTGCTTATTTTTTTTGGCAGAACACTAGTGATATAAATCAGCTAGCTTTTATAATATATTTCTTAAAATTTCAACAGTATCTAATTAATGTACTATGCACAACGTTTCTTTTTGTAATTTTTCTTGCAAACACCTGGTCTGGCTAAGGTGGCAAAATATTATGACATAGAACAACTGCAAGCCAGTCTGTGGTATCAAATAGAGCTCTCTGGGAATTCTGTGGTTCAGCAAGTTCTGTAGGTGCCAGTTTTCCCTTGAAGATTCTGCAGGTAGTGTGTTCCATTTCATGATTACAGAAATGTTGATGATACTCTTATTGATTTTCCAGAGGTTATCCCAGGGAAAAGGAGCAAGTTTTCCAAAGTAGCCTTAAATAGACTTCAAACTCCTAGGAAAGGTGTCACCCACCTAGAAGATTTTATGCTTCCTAGACCATGTAAACACTCAGTAAATACTTGATATACTCATGAGTGAATTAATGCATGAAACCAGGGGATCTTCCCTAAATTTTCAGTGTTAAGCTGAGCACAATAATCTATCTGTGTTCTTAAAAACATTAACTAGAGCAAAGTAATCACTTCTGAAGTAATGGGAAAATTTTAATTGGAGAAAAATTGTAAAGAGAACAATATTAAGAATACAAATAAGACAGTAATTCAGATTAAAAAGATCTAGATTGCCTGTGGTTTAGTGGTTTAGGCAGTAATTTGCCTTCAGTGCCTAAAATTTTTTCCAAAGGTTTATATGTGTGTCTGTGTGTGTTTATATATGTTTTAATTTTAGGGCCAAACCTGTTGCACATGGACATTCCTGTGCCAGGGATCTTATTGAAGCTACAGCTGTGGCCTGCACTACAGCCCTGGCAACACCAGACCCACACCACCTCTTTGATCTACACCACAGCTTGTGGCAACACTGAATCCTTAACCCACTGAGTAAGGCCATGGGTTGTACCAAATCCTCATGCACATTATGTCATGGGTCCTTAACCCACTGAGTCACAACGGTGGCTCCAAGTGTTTGTAAATCTTCCATCAGTGCTAAACTAATGACTATTTCCATAGTCATTTATTTTTTCTCTGGACTTATGATAAGCTACTGCAGTTATTATCTTCCTATAGTTTACATATCAAAAATTCAAAAATGTAATCATTATGAATAAATTGGGAACAGAAGAAATTTGGAAACAGGAAAAATTTGGGGAGTATTTAATGACTTCTAACTATATCTTCAGCATGGTAAAAACATTCACTAACATCACGTTCTTTTCATGCCAATAAGTTTTCCTTTATCTATTGCATTCTACCTACTGTTCAAAACTTTCTTAAAAGTGATGAAAATAATAAAAGATGATTCAAGAACATGCATCTTTATTAAATGATATGATTCTGTTAATTTAAATTTAGTAGTGTTTATTTTAAACTGATTTCCTTGTTTTTTATATTCAGTAGAAATATGATGAACTGTTGAACTAGACCAGATAAATAGAAAGTATTATAAATAATCCTTTTTTTATGACAGCAGATGGTAGTTCTATCCAAAAAAAGAAATCTTCCAAATAGATATTTCCCTGAACACACAGAATCTAATGTAAAAAGTTACACTTTTGCTTGAAAAGCATCAAAGTACTATATCTGGTACTGTTGATGTGAATTCTTTGGGGGTGCTCTCAGAAAGTTTTCTAGGTAGAAAATAAATTTCAGAAGTTATCTTGTGTATAATCGGTGAGTGTGACAATTTAAAAACCTTAATACTTTCTTAAGCAATTAAGTTCACCTCATAATATTATTATTCACTTGTAAGAATAGTAATTTGTTTTTCTTTTTAGCCCAGGCTAAGGGTTGAATTGGAGCTGAAGTGACAGGCTCAGCAACACCAGATCTGAGCTGCATCTACAACCAACACCACAGCCTGTGGCACTGCCAGATACTTAAACCACTGAGTGAGGCCAGGGATTGAACCTGCATCCTCATGGACGCAATGTTGGGTCTTTAACCCAGTTAACCACAATGGGAACTCCAGGATAGTACATTTTTTTATAGTTATTTTTGTTTTTCTCCATTATAGCAGATTTACAGTGTTCTGTCAATTTTCTGCTGCACAGCAAGGTGACCCAGTCACACATACAGGTATACATTCTTTTTTCTCACAGTATCATGCTCCATCAGAAGTGACCAGACATAGTTCCCAGTGCTGTACGCAGAATCCCATTGCTTATCCATTCCAAAGGCTATAGTTTGCATCTATTAACCCCAAATTCCCGTCCATCCCACTCCCTCCCCCTCCCTCTTGGATACCGCAAGTCTGCTCTCCATGTCCATGATTTTCTTTTCTGTGGAAAGGTGCCTTTGTGCCCTGTATGAGATTCCAGATATAAGTGAAATCATGTGGTACTTATTTTTCTCTTTCTGACTTACTTCACTTAGTATGAGAGTCTCTAGTTCCATCCATGTTGCTGCAAATGGCATTATTTTGTTTTTTGTATGCCTGAGTAGTGTTCCATTGTGTATTTATACCACATTTTCTTAATCCAATCATCTGTCAATGGACATTTAGGTTGTTTCCATGTCTTGGCTATTGTGAATAGTGCTGCAATGAACATGCAGGTGCATGTGTCTTTTTCAAGGAAAGTTTTGTCTGGGTATATGTGCAGGAGTGGGATTTCTGGGTCATATGGTAGTTCTATGTATAGTTTTCTAAGGTACCTCCATACTGCTTTCCATAGTGGAAAACATTCCCACCAACAGTGCAGGAGGTACCTTTTCTCCACACTGTCTCCAGCATTTGTTATTTGTGGACTAATTAATGGTGGCCATTCTGATTGGTGTGAGGTATTATCTCATAGTAGTTTTGGTTTGCATTTTTCTAAGAATCAGTAATGTTGAGCATTTTTTCTTGTGTTTGTTGGCCATCTGTATATCTTCTTTGGAGAAATGTCTATTCAGGACTTTGGCCCACTTTTCAGTTGAGTTGTTGGCTTTTTTTGCTGTTGAGTTGTATAAATTGTTTGTATATTTTAGAGATTAAGCCCTTGTCAGTTGCATCGTTTGAAACTGTTTTATCCCATTCTGTAAGTTGCCTTTTTTTTTTAATAGTTTCCTTTGCTGTGCAAAAGCTTGTCAGTTTGATTAGGTCCCATTGGTTTATTTTTGCTTTTATTTCTGATGCTTTGGGAGACAGACCTGAAAAAACATGTGTAAGGCTGATATCAGAGAATGTTCTGTCTATGTTCTCTTCCAGGAGTTTGATGGTGTCTTGTCTTATATTTAAGTCTTTAAGCCATTTTTTTTTTTGTCTTTTTGCCTTTTATGTAGAGCCGCACCGGTGGCATATGGAGGTTCCCAAGCTAGGGGTCTAACAGGAGCTGTAGCTGCTGGCCTATGCCATAGCCACAGCAACACGGGATCCGAGCTGCGTCTGCAACCTTCACCACAGCTCACGGCAACGCCGGATCCTTAACCCACTGAGCAAGGCCAGGGATCGAACCCACAACCTCATGATTCTTAGTCGGATTTGTTAACCACTGAGCCACGAAGGGAACTCCCTTTAAGCCATTTTGAGTTTATTTTTGTGCATGGTGTGAAGGTGTGTTCCAGTTTCATTGATTTACATGTGGCTGCCCAGTTTTCCCAGAACCACTTGCTGAAAAGTCTCTCTTTTTCCCGTTTTATATTCTTGGCTCCTTTGTAGAAGATAAATTGACCTTAAGTGTCTGGGTTTATCTCTGGGTTCTCTATTCTGTTCCATTGGTCTGTATGTCTGTTTTGGTACCAGTATCATACTTTCTTGATTACCGTAGCTCTGTAATATTGACTGAAGTCTGGGAGAGTTATGCCTCCTGCTTGTTTTTTGTTCCTCAGGATCGCTTTGGCGATTCTGGGACTTTTGTGGTTCCAGATAAATTTTTGGATTGTTTGTTCTAGTTCTGTGAAAAATGTCATGGGTAATTTGATAGGGATTGCATTGAATTTGTAGATTGCTTTGGGTAGTATGGCCATTTTTACAATATTTATTTTTCCGGCCCATGAGCATGGAACATCTTTCCATTTCTTTGTATCTTCTTTGATTTCCTTGATAAATGTCTTAGAGTTCTCAGCACGTAAGTCTTTCACCTCCTTGATCAGGTTTATTCCAAGGTATTTGATTTTTTGGGGTGCAATTTTAAAAGGTACTGTGTTTTTGTATTCCTTTTCTAATATTTCATTGTTAGAATACAGAAATGTAATTGGTTTCTGAATGTTAATCTTATGTCCTCCTATTTTGCTGAATTAGTTGATCAGTTTGAGTAGTTTTTGGGTTGAATCTTTATATAGTATCATGTCATCTGCATACAGCGACAATTTTACCTCTTCCCTTCCAATTTGGATAACCTTTTATTTCTTTTGTTTGTCCCATTGCTGTGGCCAGAATAGTAAATTTTAATCACTATTTTTAACAGATCTTTGAATAAATCTGGAACAGTTTAAACAGTTAAACATCCTCAACATTTCAAGTTGCATTTACATGCCTAACGTACTTTGTTTCCTTAAGTACATCAATTGTCTTTGAATAGATCCTGCTTGATTACTAATATAACTCTTACAAACCTAATAAATTAAATAAACAAGGTAGACTTACATTTCTCTCAGAAATCCTAACACTATGCATAAGCTTAGTCATATTTCAACTTAAAAACTACCAGTCTAATTGAATGAAACAATTTAAGTGAAATTTACATATGCAATTAATTAGATTTTCATTCTAATAACCAAATCCTTGTTAAAATTGCTACCGTAAAAAGTTTTAACATTCACTTCCAAACACAAAAACATTAATTATGCATAATATTTTGCTTCTCCTAAATCTTTAATGTGTTAATCCAGCATGTTCCTGTGGTTAACAAAAATAGCTATAAGAAAATAAAATCTGGCCCAATTCACTCCACTCACTGATTCATTCATTTATTCACTCATTATTCACTTAATCACTATTTCCTTTACACCTACCATGTGCCAGGTCCTGTGTATATATAGCACAGTGGACAAAGCAGGGAAAAAGCAATATAGTTAATTTTTTAAGGGACTGGAAAAGTAATAAGATAAAGTTTTCAAACAATTTATTGTGTACTAAAAAGTGATACAATACCCATTAGGATGACTGCCATGGAAGAATGAAAAAGCAACAACAAAAAAACTCCCCAGAAAATAGCAAGTGTTGGTGAGAACATAAAGAAATCAGAACCCTTGTGCACTGTTGGCTGGAATGTCAAATAGTCCAACCTCTGTGGAAACCAGTATAATGTTCCTCAATATATTAAAAGTAAAGTTACCATAAGTTGCAGCAATTATACTTCTTTCAACATAACCAAAAGAATTGAACGTGGGGTCCTGAAAAGACCATTGCACAGCCATGTTCACAGAAGTGCTGTTCGCAATCATTAAAACACGAAGGCAACCCCAGTATCCACTGACAGATGAAAGGATAAGTAGAATTCAGTATATACGTGCAACGAAATGCTAGTCAGCCTTAAAAAGGAAGGATGACCCAAAGAACATTATGTAAAGTACAATAAGCAGTTAAGAAAAGGCAGATATACTTCTAGGAATTCCTAGAGTATTAAAGTCATAGAGTCAGTAGGTAGAATGGAGGAGTTCCTGTTGTGGCGCAGTGGAAATGAATCCAAACAGTATCCATGAGGATGTGGGTTCAATCCCTAGCCTCACTCAGTGGGTTAAGGATCTGGCATTGCCTTGAGCTTCAGTGTAAGCTCAGATGTAGCTCATATCCCACATTGCTGTGGCTGTGCTGTAGGCCGGAAGCTCTAACTTCAATTTGACCCCTAGACTGGGAACATCCGTATGCCGTGGGTACAGCCCTAAAAGGCAAAAAATAAAATAAAATAAATAAAATGAAAAGAAAGTAGAACGGAAGTTGCCAGGAGCTGGGAGGAGGAGAGAATGGAGTTATTATTAATGGATATAGAGTCTGAGTTCTGCAAGAGAAAGTGTTCTGAGAAGGATGGTGGTGTTGATTGCACAAGCATATGAATGTACTTGTTGCCACTAAACTCTACACATAAAAATGTGAAGGCGGAGTTCCCAATGTGGCACAGTTGCTTAAGAATTTGACTGCAGTGGCTGGGCTGGCTGTGAAGTCACATGTTTGATCCCCAGCCTGGAACAGTGGGTTAAAGGATCTGGAGTTGCTACAGCTGTGGCTCGGATTCACTCCCCCACCCAGGAACTTCCATATACTGCGGGTATGGCCATAAAATTTAAAAAAAAAATTTTTTTGAAAATGGTTAAGGATGAATCTTGGCACAAAAGAAAATCTGGGGCCTGGATCGGCCAGGAAGGTGATACAGCCCACAGAGAAAAATTAATTTGTGAAGGGATCTGAAGCAATTTTATTTATTTATTTTTTAATGTATTTATTTTTTCTTATTTGCCTGCCCCATGACATATGGGAGTTCTCAGGCCAGGGATCAGATCCAAGCCGAAGCTGAGAAAACCCCCGGCCCTTTAACCTACTGCACTGGGCCAGGGATCAAACCAGTGCTTCCCCAGTAACCTGAGCTGCTGAGTCGGTTCTATAACTCACTGTACCAGCAGGAACTCCTACAATAAGAGATTTTTAATTTGATCTTGCCAATTATATTGGAATAAGCAAAACCTGGTTCCACCGATAGAACTTGATTTAAGAAATAGCAAGAATTTTTCCCATTCACAAATTAATTTCGTTCAATAAAAAGAGTAAGTTGCCAACATTTTTAAGTGCATTTTTAAAGTTTGACAATTGGTTTTCTATGTGACTTCAAGAAAAATACCAGACATGCTTGATAAAAATATGTAACCATACATTTTTTAGGGCCAGACCTACAGAATATAGAAGTTCCCAGGCTAGGGGTCAAATTGGAGCTGCAGCCACACAGCAGATCTGAGTCACATCTTCGACCTATGATGTAGCTTGTGTCAATGCTGGATCCTTAACCCACTGAGCGAGGCCAGGGATCAAACCTGAGTCCCCATGGATACTAGTCATGTTCTTAATCTGCCAAGCCACAGAGGGAACTCCTGTGACCACATTTTAAGGAGACATGATTTAGAAACTAAATTGTCAGACGTCCACACTGCACGTTAAATTGCAGTATTTGTAAAGAGCTCTGCCCATGCTCTTTCTGTCTGGAAAATGCGTCATATAAGCCATGTCATAAACTGATTAAAGCTTCTTTGATTTAAAGTACGGATGGAAGCATGGAGTTGTGGAGCAGGCAGAATATTACACATCTGGGCCTGGTCCCAGGTATCCCTCCCACCCTCATGCTAAGATTTGAACTGGTGGAGGTAGCCAGAAGAAGAGTGTTACTGGAGCCAGAAAAGCTTTCCCCAGGACTGGAGAGAGGACAAAGGCTCGTGTTTCACAAGTAGCTCATACAAGGAGGTGACAAGCCTTGGGAGGGGACAGCTACCTGGTGTTCTATGACACCAGTGCCCTGGCTTTTCCTCGAATGTGTCAGCTTTTCTCCCTTCTGGAGAGGTCTGCCCATGCTTTCTGTCTGGAAAAGGCGTCCCTTTGTCCCTCAAATGTCATGTCAATTCTTTGTGCAAAAGCACTGTTTTCTTTTTTTTTTTTTTTTTGCCTTTTGTCATTTTTATGGCCGCGGGTTTATGGCCGTACCCGCGGCATGTGGAGGTTCCCAGGCTAGGGGTCTAATCGGTGTGGCCACTGGCCTGCGCCGCAGCCACAGCAACGCGGGATCCGAGCCGCGTCTGCAACCTACACCACAGCTCACGGCAACGCCAGATCGTTAACCCACTGAGCAAGGGCAGGGATCGAACCCGCAACCTCATGGTTCCTAGTCGGATTCGTTAACCACTGCGCCACGACGGGAACTCCCAAAAGCACTGTTTTCAATAAAGCTTTCAGTAGCAGGTTATGCTTTTTTTTTTTTTT
>PVHT021183709.1:1362477-1469780 GCA_004024745.2 Catagonus wagneri | reverse complement strand
TTGTGAGGAAGCCCAAGCTATGAGGCGGGAACATACCTTGCATCTCTGCTTGAGCATCATCTGCTGGTTGTTTGATCTAGAAGACCGTCAGCCTCCAAGTCTTCCTGCTGAGCCCTCAGATGCTGTAGAGAGAGACAAGCTGTCCCTGCCATATCCTACCCAATTTCTTGAGTCACAAATCCTTGCCTAACAAATGGTTGTTTCATACTGTTACCGGAGAGATGACACCGGAATCTGGGTTTTTGTTCACAGCAGTCGAAGAATGAACTCCGCAAACACACAGACAGCAAGCAAGCAAAGTTTATATTACAGAAAAGCAAAAAGCTCCCAGGGCTGCTGCGAGGGGGGAGAAGAGCCCCCTCTCTAGTGTTCTATAGGGATTTTTATCTCTTGAAGATGGCGGGTACCAACGTGGGGTCCCTAAAGATGTGATGTTTTCCCAGTGCAATGACCTATAACAGCAAGTATTTAGTCTCACACTGGAAACTGCATGGGTCGGCTCCTGTGACTGTGCTTCTGAGGCAGCTGCACTTCATTGGGTGTCCATTCCGTGGCCCAGGAAGTAAGAGTGGTGGCCACTCTGGGGAAGGTCGGAATCACCCCTGAACAAATGTAACAGACAGTGATATTTAAGACCTAGACTTGAACTTGTCCAGTATCACTTCCACCTTCTGACCACATCCATGGGGAAAGCCAACATCCAAAGTACAGGAGAGTTTTCTCCTCCAGAGGACGTGTAGGGTAAAGGAGCAGATATTTGCTGAACAGGAGTTTAACTGATCTCTGTGTCTAGCTAGCAGTGCTTTTTTTTTTTCTTTTTTCTTTTTACAGCTGCACCTGTGTCAAACGGAAGTTCCCAGGCTAGGGGTCGAATCAGAGCTGCAGCTGTCAGCCTACACCACAGCCACAGCAACACGGGATCTGAGCCACATCTGTGGCCTATGCCACAGCTTACAGCAACACTGGATCCTTAACCCACTAAGTGAGGCCAGGGATCTAACTTTCATCCTCACGGATACTATGTTGGGTTCTTACCCCCCTGAGCCACAGTGGGATCTCCTAGAAATGCTTTTAAAGCAGGCACCATTCTTTTCTGTGCTTTTTTGCTCATGCAGCAAGAAAAGTCATCCTTGCACTTCTATACCTTCTTATTTTGGTCTTTATGAAAGTTTATTTGGAATGCGGTTGGGTCCTTTCTTTATGAAATGAGCTTCCAATAGCCTAGTATATGTTTTAAAACTTGAAAAGAATTCGTATAAAATATTTGACTCCTTTCTCCCTCCTCTTAAAACAGGCCTCCTGTAGGGCTCTTCAGATGCAATAAAGCCTATTTCAGTAGGCAATTTCAACCAGGTTCTGTTAAATGGAGGAATTTGTTTTTGGGCTTAAACATCTTTGCAGCTACGGTCTGAAGTTATAGTATTTTAAATTGATTCACATAATAGGTATTAGAGTATAGAAATCCATAAAGCAGACATAAGAATAATGCTTTAATCATTTCCTTATTTTTAATATTAGAGAAAAAAACAAATTCCCAATGCGAGAAACATTACATAGGGACTAAGACGAAGGCAATTCCAAGAACGCACTCAACTCTATACAATGCATCATGCTGGCTGCTTGCTTGCCCAATGCAAACCATACACCTCCACATATAAGAAACACTTGAAGATAACAGCAAGGTACATGAATAAAACAAGCACCTTAAATCCATTGAGTATATGTATCAAAATCGAATGTATAGGACAGCACAGCAGAACACCGAAGCAGCTACTATCAGTGGTGGGAGTCTCATCGCTAACCTAGTATCTTCAGATAAAAGTAGTTCACAGTAGCCACTTCAAAAGAAATAAAAGAAGAATTGCAAGAAAGGATTTAGGGCAATAGTGAAAATGGCATTGTATTTTCAGAAATTGAGAAAGAACAAAACATACTCAAAGAGGGTTTTCATTTGTTTGCTTGACCCAGAGCACAGCCTGAATGGCTGCACAGAAGATAAAGTGAAAAAGAAACTGGAGACTTGGGAAAAGGGAGAGAAAGAGGAAGAGACAGGGAGACTGAGAGGGAGAAAGAGAGGAAATAGCTCAGGCCAATTGCCTGATTTAGTTCTCATGCACTCCTATATATTTTTGCTTTGTTATTGTTTTTATTCTTTGAGAATATTTCTTACTTTTTTGCTCTAAAAAGAATGCTTGAATCCGGCGCTGTCACTGCAGTGGCTCAGGTCGCTGCCGTGGTGCAGGTTCAATCCCTGGTCTGGGAATTTCCATCATCCATTGGAACAGTAACAAAAAGGTCAATTCCATTCCTGATGAAGAACTCAAAATAAATAATCAGTGTGGCTAAAAATGCATCTTAAATTGGAATGCACACAAATACTTAAATCCATTTAAATGGTAAATATACTCCAGCTTCTATAAATAGGCATATATATAAGATACACAATAAACAGTTATTAACTGCTGTTAAAAAGGAGTTCCCATTGTGGCTCAGTGGGTTAAGGACCCAACATTGTCTCTCTGAGGATGTGGGTTTGATCTTTGGCCTCATGCTCTGCTACAGACATAAATTGCAGATGTAGCTTAGATCCAGTTTGCTGTGGCTGTGGTGTAGACCACAGCTGCAGCTCCTATTCAACCCCTGGACCGGGAACTTCCATAGGCCACCAGTGTGCCAGTAAAATGTTAAAGAATAGATTTTTTAAAAAAGAAAAACGATGACTCATACAAATATAAACTGAACATGTCAAAGATTTGATTTTTAACTCATTAACTGATAACGAAATCAGTTAAGATGCTACAATCAGTTTCAAAGGAAAATTCAACGAACCATAATACAGGCAAACAAGAAATGCTGAAATAAATTGACAAATAAATGCAAAATGGATCTTCCCACAAGTGATAATCAGTTTCAGTCCACCTAACACAGCTAATTTCCATTTCTGTGGGGAAGAATCTTGATGTTGTTACTAGATACAATGTGTAGGGCTGCAGAATAGTGCAAAAATTATTACAGTGTGAGAAATCCAAGAGAAACACATTTGGGATCAATTTCAAAGTCTTTCAGAATTTTTCCTACAGGTGTATAAATACAAACTTTACGGCTTGCTAATACCTATCCAGCAAGTGCCGTGCTATCCCATAACTGACTTGACCTAAAATCAATGCTGTTATTTCTGACAAATCTCCATGGGCTCCTGGAGCACGTGTACTTAGCTTTTGATGTAGGTCAGCTTCAGAACCTGAGCCTGTGGACAGATTCCAGTCATGGGAGACCTTGAGCAGAGAACCTAACCATACAAGGAAGGGCTCCTGATCCATGGAAACCATGGGATAGGAAATTTGCTCTGTTTTAAGCCACTAAAGTTGTGGTAACTTTTTACACAGAATTCAAAACTAATGTAAAGGCGCACGGTACGATCCCATCTATATCTAGTTCAAAACGAGGCTACATCTCAGAGGTAATGTGGCTGATGCTTGGGTAGGCACCCAAGCGGGCTTCTGAAACTTGATCATGCTTATTTGTGGATCTAGGCAGATGCGCTCACGTTGTGGAAATTCATGAAGGTCTGCACTTGGTACCTGTCTATTTTCGGCATGTAAACTTCAGTTAAATATTACTGGAGAAAGGTTTTAGATTTCTTATATTTCTTATTCCATAGCCCCCCCCCAAAAAAAAGCCTGATAATATTAACATATTGAGCCCTTAAGATGTGCCAGGCATAATTCTAAGGGCTTCATATAAATTAACATGTATGTATGTAGATATGTATTTATTTTATGACCGTACCCATGGCACTTAGAAGTTCCCGGGCCAGGGATTAAATCCAATCCAAAACTGTAGCCTACACCACAGCTGTGGCATCAAGATTTTCCTTAACCCACTGCACTGGGCCAGGGATTGAATCTGTGCCTGTACAGCAACCTAAGCTACTGCAATGAGATTTTTAACCCATTGTGCCACAGTGGGAACTCCAACATGTTTTCATATTTTAATTTTTGTTTGGGTACCCTTTTAAAAAACTTATTGACTTTTTTGGTGCCCCTGACACATACAGAAGTTCCTGGGCCAGGGATTAAACCCCCTCCACAATAGTGAACATGCCAGATCCTTAACCCATTAGGCCACCAGGGAACTCCACTTTTTTAATAGAGAGACTTGTTAATCTGAAATATACCAATGTAAAAATACTTGCCCTTTGGGGCACAAAATTGGCCTTTGAACAACATAGTATAACTGAGCAGGACCCTATAGGACTTTCCAAAACAGACCCCCCCCCTCCACTTGCCGCTTATCTGTGGAAAAACTTCAGCCTTCTAGGCCTTCCCCAAGTTGCAAAGAATAAATTTAATCAAAGATGGGAAAAAAATGCAGAAAGAAAGAAAAACAATCAAGCAAGGCAAAATAGTAATGGCTTAGCCATTCAACAAAGTCAAGGACTTTTAGTTCCTCGTTAAGGGCTATAGATCAAATTCTGAGCTATGTCTTTCTACCCACTTTGCAGACACTGAAACTCCCACCAAAGGAAAGATGTTAGTTATATGATGTCCTCAAGCACATAGACCCCAGACTGGTTAGAACCAGAAGACTGATGATGTTGACTCTCGATTATGTCACCACCAACCAGTCAGAAGGCTCACGAGCTGATCACACACCAACAACCCCCTCCCTCACCCGCTCTTTAAAAACCTTTTCTAGAAAGACTTCAGGAAGTTTCAGCATCTTAGGCACTAGCTACCTAGACTCCTGCTTGTCACCTGCAATAAAATTGCCCTTTTCTTCCCCATACCCCTGTGTCAGTAGATTGGCTTTATTGCACGTCGATGAGCAGACTTATGTTTGGTTCAATTACAACAGATTTAAACTGAGCAGGTCTGTTTATATGTGGATTTTCTTCAATAAATATAATACCTGTATCTTCATTTTATAGCTCTTTAACTAAATTTGGAGAAAGGTTGTGTTCAATTAGTGATCACAATATGTAGAATCGAAAGAGCCAGGATTTGAGTCTGTCCAAACTGTTTCACTTTCCTCCCCTTGGGTGAGTCATTAATAAGTTCCTTTGTTTTCGAGGCAGAGAGAGCAATACTTGGATTTTCAACTGCAGAGGCTTTGCAGAGGGTGGGGAGGGGCTGAAGGTACCCCTAACCACCACCCTGTTCAAGGGTCGACTGTACTCAGATCTTGTTTAAGAATCTTCCCCTACCCTGTAATGTTTTTATAGTTGAATCAACACAGAATTGATTAAGCTGCATCTAGGAAAAAGTAAAGTGCTTCCCACATATGATAATAGTTTAATATACTCTATTTTTTTAAGATAAGAACAAACTCTTTGGTTACATGAAAGACAGTTTCCTCTCCCGCACAGACACCTATAATTAAAGAACATTTCATTAACTATATTGAACCTATTTTTTCCATTTATTTTTGATAAGCACCATCATTTCTCAGTCCTAAAATATAAGGATTCTATTATAAGACTACTCTTGTTACAGGAAGAATAGAATATTTTCTTATTGGAATTTTTCTTCTAGACTAAACAGATTTCGTTTACATACTCTAACATACTTTATACTTCAAGTATAAAGTTGAACTGTTTAGACAACCATTCTTGCTGTGCAGCTTCCACTTTTTGCTATCTGTAAATAAAAACAAACCTGACTTACCCTTTAAAAACCATTTAGTGGAGTTCCCATTGTGGCTCAGAAGGTTAAGAACCCAACTTAGTCTCCATGAGAATGCGGGTTTGATTCTTGGCCTTGCTCTATGGTTTAAGGATCTGGCATTGCCATAAACTGTGGCATAAGTTGCAGATATGACTCAGATCCAGTATTGCTGTGGCTGTGGTACAGGCCTGTGGCTGCAGCTCCAATTAGACCCGTGGCCCAGGAACTTCCATACGCCACAGGTGTATCTGTTAAAAGAAAAAAAAAAAAAAATAACCATTAAGTAGTATATCTCTGAAATCATCTTTAAATAATCACTTCTAGGTGTGCAGTACATAGCAGAGAAAACAAAGCAATGATTTCTGAATGAACTCTAACCCCAGACCCTATAATAACATTAATTATTCATAAATGCCTTGAAAATCATGTCATTCATAATCATACGGTGCAGAAGAAATATAGATGTTTAATGAAAAAATTCTCATGCATAGGCAGTCTTGTGACTTTGACTAGCTAAATGTAAATGTCCACCTACATATAATAAATTATTTAAGGACACTAAAATAAAGATGAAATGTATGAACAATTCCAAAGATGTTTATTCCATGAAAATACGAAGACTATTCCAAATGTAGGACAAAAAAAGGGGAAATAAAATCTATAAGCACAAAGAAAATTTTTTTTTTCTTTTCATGACCACACCTTGGCATCTGGAAGTTCCCAGGCTAGGGGTCAAATCAGAGCTGCAGCTGCTGGCCTACACCACGGCCACAGTATCTGTGACCTACACTACGGCTTGCAGCAACACCGGATCCTTAACCCATTGAGTGAGACCAGGGATCGAACCTGCTTCTGTAAGACACTATGTCAGGTTCCTAACCTACTGAACCACAACAGGAACGCTAGTTTTTTCTTTTGTTTATTAAATTTTCCACAGAAATATGTTAAAAGCTTTTATTTTCCCAGAGAAGACCGTTGTTTAACTCATCGAGTGGTTTTGGTTTTGATTTTGTTTTTTTTAATGGATGATAATTTTTCTTAGTAATTGTTTTTATTTTCTCATTACAGTCTTGATTTAAATACTCCCTCCAGGGTGGCATTGAAAACAATTTTAATTATACCTATTTATATTTTGAATAAATAAGACAGTCCCTTGATTCAAAATTTTTAAAAAATACAAGAATAAATACAGAGAAAAACACCCTCCTGCTTCTGTCTCCAAGACCCCAGGAGTCCTATAGGCAATACATGGTAGTCTCTGGGGTAGTTTTACAGAAATATTTTATGCATGTACAAGAAAATACGTTCAAATTTTATAAATCTATTATAGGGGAGCAAAATTTGCCACACCATAATGTGTCTTTTTGGCATGAGGGTTAATGTAGGCTGGTTGTTTTTAAGAAACAGAAGTCTGAGGACTTTGTTGTTCTTGTTGTTAGCTCATCCTTTTTCTGCCTAAAAAAATTTAGATAAAGGGCCTGTCCCAGAACAGAGCGATCATCAGAGGTGTGTGCCAAGAATATGGTCAAGTGTGGCTGGGGGAGCTCAGCAGTGCTTAGAGATCAGAGACCACCCTGTGTCCCATGGCTCGCAGATCCAGAAAATATTTCTTTACCAAATGTTTGCTTCTCTGTCTCCATGTGAGTTGGCCTTCCTTCCTTCCTTAGAAGTCCCAAACCACCACCGCAGCATCCTCTTTTGTCTTTAGCTGAAGATGGAATTTAAGGTGAAGATTTCAGCCACCTTGGTGAGTTACTCCATTTTCCTGGATCTCTCTCATGTTATCGAACTTTGCCGGATTTTCTCCTGTTCATCTGTCTCACGTCAGTTTAATTTTTAGACTAGCCAGAAGAACCCAGAGGGTAGAAGAAAATTTCCTCCTCCTTGACAGTTGGCAAAGCCAGCAGGAACCAGCTTTACTGGCTGGACACGACTTGCCCCAAGGCAGCTGCGGCTCAGAGACCCTGGGAGGCTGGACAAAAGCTGACAGAAGGTAAGAATTCTTACCGTCAGTCAGTCTTCCAGACTTCTGCCCCTCAGGGTCTGTTGAAACAAGAGGGGTAAGAGTCCTGTTTATCCTCATTAAAACCAGTTTAGCTGGAGGAGAAAGTATTTGCGGAACTAGTTCTTTGGACTTCAACAACCCTTGGTAAGTTTTGTAGAATACTCTTGTCTTCACTGACCCTTCTCCCTCCAGAGATGGTCACTATTTTTCTTTGTCTCTGTCTACTGTGTCATCTGTGCATAAAGAGTAACCGCCTAATGAGGAGGCAAGCATAGGCTCTATAAGCCTGTTCTTCAGGCCAGCCCCATGGCAGGTAGGTTTCTGGGTCTCACCAGACTGATGTCTGTTTAGACAAATTTTGCTGTGGGTTGAACTGCCCATGAAATGTCCTGAGGTGATATGTTACCTGCCATAATTCTAGTTATCATCTTAAAATGTTGTATGTCACAAAAATAACCAAATTTCCATGTCAGTTGCATTATCATCAGATCTGTAACCCTGTCTTTTGTCATTTTTAGACAACTATCGTTTTGCTCTGATGCTTTTCCAAAATTTCTTCATGTTCAAAAAAGATGCGTAGAAAGAACTTTTTCCCCCTTTTCCCTTTTCTTTTTACAGCTGCACCTGCAGCATATGGAAGTTCCCAGGCTAGGGACCAAATCGGAGTTGCAGCTGCTGGCCTATGCCATAGCCACAACAACCCCCAGATCTGAGCTGCATCTGCAATCTACACCACAGCTCATGGCAATGCTGGATCCTTAACCCACTGAACGAGGCCAGGGATCAAACCAGGATCCTCCTGGATACCAGTTGGGTTCTTAACCTACTCTTCAAACAATGGGAAATCCAGAAAGAACTTTTTGACAAATATGGGCTTCTGATAACTTTCAGATCATACTCCTAAACTGAGAAAGAACTTACAGAATGCTAATGGAAAAATGGATGACTCCATAAAACCGCTAACAAATGATCAAAATCAATGAGAATTAATTACATAGGACTGGATGAACTGATGAAAGTGATTATAATACTTACGACTTTTATCTGAAATATCAATGCCTTTTTAATCTGTTTCCCAGATATAAGGAAATGTTTTCTCTTAAGCTGTGATTTATAGAAATTTGCTAAATTATGCTTTTGTAAGCAGAATTGAAACATTTGTATTTATTCTCTCTGCCCAGGTCCCTCCAGAATTTGAACTTCTTAGCGAGTATTCTTATTTCCATGGCAATATAATTATTTACATAAGTTCACTAGGAATCTGTTCTCCTTGTAATAGGACACCATAGGAAACATCGGCTGTATTACCAAGGCTTTGACCCAAGCATCATGTATGAGAGAGGCATGCATGGATTCAGATATAATCAGACAGCTTTAAGAAACTAACGCTGGCATTATGGAACCATAAACCCCTTGAAAGAACACCCTGGTTACACAGGTTACACAGTTGCCAGCAACCTTATCGGGTGAGTAAGAATGGTCACTACCTAGAAAGTTCAGGGACCTCAGGATATTTGGGGGATCCCAAGAAGAGAAGAATTAACACAAATCTATAAGTGTTACAGGTGATTCTGATGTCAGTTCCTTGGCCTGGCTTCCTGACTTTGAAATGCTGCACAAAGTTCAGTCTGGATATTCCTAATGAAAAGTTCCAGCAAAGTATATTTGAAAAAGTCTATAGAGGCAATTACCATTCTTGATGGATTTATGTAAATAATCAGTTCAAGTTTCATGAAACTAAAGTTATTTCCCAAACAAATTTGTCTCAATTTGGCTATCTTTGATAGAAATGTGGGTGATTTTTAGGAAAAAAAATGTGTTTTAATAGAAACTATAGCACACAGTTGTGGACATTAGATTCTAATTCTGTTAATCATCTCTGAAGTTCTGTTTTTCTACTTGTAAACTGGACTGGATCCTGAATTCTCCTAGTTTCCGCAAATATTTGAGAACTCTCCAAACTAACATATCCATTTTTCCCCCACATTGGAAATTGAAGTGCCCTTTTTCCTGGAGTCCTGCAAACTGAAGCTGAATAACTTGATATAAACTTGAGAGACCATCGCAATAGCCCGTCTAGATAATCCTTGTACCTGTTGCTGTGTGAGTCACTCAGAAGTCTACCTGAACACAAGATGACATCATCAGAGACATTTCAAACTGCAAAAGATGCTTGGACCCTGACATCTAGAAATTCTCCCAACTGGCTGCTCCTGTGTTTATAATTTGGTTTATACTTTGCTCCAATCATTAACCTTTGTTTTCTTTTTATCTCCGTAGAGATACCTCTTTTTAAATACCTGGTTTCTGGCACCACATAGAGCTTACTTTGAGAGCCCACCTCCACCACCACCTCCTGAAATGAACGTAATTAGCTTAAGCTACTCTTAGGACTAAGAGATGAGCTCAGCAAGATGAAACCATCTCCCCACTCAGCTTCTGGATGTGAGACTTCTCGGAGAAGTTCCAAAGGTGGGACTGTGGGCAGCACAATCTGCCACCTAAAAATGTGTCTTTGGCAAGAGAATTAATCTAGGCTGGTTATTTTTAAGAAGCAGAAGACTCAGGAAGTATTTCTTGTTATCTCTCCCTTAGTTACCTAAAAAAAATTAGATAACAGGCTTGTTTCTGGCATAGAAACGTCTGCAAAAAATACGGGGCAAGTGTGGTGGGGGAACAAGGCCAGGAGATCAGAGTCTACTCTGTGCCCCATGTCTCTGATGGCCCAGCAAGTATTTGTTTACCAGACATCTGCTTCTCCATCTCCATGTGAGTTGTCTTCCTCACCTTTGAGGTCCCGAACCACCACCCCCATATCCTCTTTTTGTCTTTAGGTGAAGATGATATTTAAGGTGAGGATTTCAGTCATTTTGGAGTTTTCTGGGTCTCTCCCATGTAAACGCATTAACAAGCTTTCTTGGGAGTTCCTGTTGTGGCTCAGTGGAAACGAGCTCAACTAATGTCCATGAAGATGCAGATCTGATCCCTAGCCCTGCTCAGTGGGTTAAAGATCTGGCATTGCCGTAAGCTGTGGTGTAGGTCACAGACACAGCTCAGATCCTGCGTTGAAGCTAGTTCAACTCCTAGCCAGGGAATTACCATATCCTGCAGGTTTGGCCCTAAAAAGAAAAGAAAAAACAAAACAAAATCTTTGTTTGACTTTCTCCTGTTAATTGTCTCCTGTCAATTTAATTCTTGGGTCAGCCAGAAGAACCTAATAGGTACAAGAAAACTTCTTCCTCTTGAACAACACCTATCTATCTATCTATCATCATCTATCTACCTACCTAAATATCTATGTCTATCATCTACGTATATATCATCTATCTCCTATTACTCAGAAGTGATCAGGCTGGTTTTAGCACAGTTGGAAGCTCCTTGAGATGACAGTCTGTGTCTGATTCATCTGTGTGATCTCTCTCGCAGGGAGAAAGTGCATATAAATTTCCTCCCTTTCTTTTTCACACATAGTAGAATACATACTCACTCAAATGATTTGTTTTTGGTTTTTAGATAACAGCATTACTTGTAGTGAATTCCATATCAGTATCCCAAGCGTTTTCTTACTCCTTTGGTTGGTGGTATAATATTCTATTGTATGTAATTTTTTTCAATCAATTTCCTCCATTTGGTGAGGGGGTTTAGAATCTGAAAAACAACTCAGGAATGTGCATCAGACACTGTTTCTAGGTACTTAAGGGTAGAACTAAAGATTCTGTGATTGCCACGTGGCTGATTTATTCTTTAAAATCTTACCAGTTCTCCAATTTCAACTGCTGATTTTGTCACTACATGTTCACATTTTTTCAATCATTCATTCTTGAGCCAGGCTATACATCATTATACATTTTGTTAATGTATAAACAAAAACACTTAGGTCATCAAAAACACTTTGTTATCTTTTCTTCATTTATTAATAGCTAATGGCAGGTGAGCACTTAGTGTGATTTTGGCACCATGTGAGGTGTTTGACACACAATATCTCAGTCAATTCTCAAGCTAATTCTGTGATGGCAGTACCTTTTTTTTATTACTATTTCAGAGATGATGAAAATAAGAAGTTGACTAATTTGCCTAAAGTGAAAAAATGAGTAAGTGGAAAATTCAGAATTGACTTGCTTGTCTGTATGTCTCCAAATCTCTTAGTAACAGAAAATAATGACATGTTTACTTGACGTCCTCCATGTGCACAACATGCTGGAGAGATCACACAGATGAATCAGGCACAGAACTTCAACCTGAGGAGCTTACTGTCTGCAAGTGTTAAAAACAGCCTGATCATTTCTGAATAACAGTAAGTCAATTAATTGTGGCAGGTTTCAATAAAAGCAACTGACTCATCAGTAACAAAAAAATGTTCTGTGTACACGGAAATTCTGGTTTAAAATCATATTCTCAAGGTTAAGTTTTATAATTTAACTAGAGTACCACACTTATAAAAAAACTAATTAGAACATTTAATCAAACTCCAAAGCTGTTCTTGATGTAATCACAGTAGGGTATGAGCTTGAGAGCTAAACTTCAAAGATGAACACTTTTTAGAGGTAAACTAGGAAACAGCTCTAAATCATTAATCACTGGGAGAGATAAATCCTCCAACGGAGAATTTGAAACAAATATTAAGAAAATAAATGGCTTGGGGAGAATTATGAATATGGGTTCTGTTTCTAGGGAAGAAGTTAAGCTTCATTTGATTATTATCTTTTGGAAATTTCCATTTTTTTTTTCACTGCCAATTTCCTTCAGGCACAAAGATTATAAATATCAAAAATGACATGTCACAGACATTCCTTCCAAATATTGGAGTTTGTATGGGGATGGAAAGTAATATGAAGAAGCCTGCTTTCCAGTTTCCAGCCCAGTTTGGGGTGTTAGAAAAAAAAAAAAAAAAAGCAGTTGTAGTATGAACAGAAATTATAGTTTGTAGAGGGACATTTCATCTGAAACGTGGTTTTAGCAATTAAATTACTCTTTTCACTTTTGTTCTGCAGCTGCCCTTGAATGTATGCCTAAAACATGAATGTTTGGGTGTAATAGCTCTTATCTAATGATTCCTGTAGTTTGCCTAAACAAAATTAAAAAAAAAAGTAATGTGGAATTAAAATATAGAAAAATTTTAATTTTGATCTTTGAACTGGCAATTAAAACAATAAATAGGACAATCAAAATGCAGGTTCTTTGGCCTTAATCCTGACTTTTAAAACAAAGTATTCTGAAATATGCATTTGAATAATTCTTGTGCACTCAAGTTTTTGAACTGTAACTGAGCAGGACCCTAAGGAGAGAGACCCTTCCTCCCAGGTTCTCAGCCTGCCTCTTGTTTGTAGAAAAGTTATAGTTGCCCAGACCTTCCCTGAGTTACAAAACCTGTCTGAAGAATTACTGATGGAAAGGATGTGACCATTTAGTGAAAAAAAAGAACAGATGGGCCAGGAAAACTGGTGAGAATTTAAACAGCAAGTCAGCCATATTGCAGTCACTGAATCTTTAGTTCTTCCCTGAAGTACCTAGATAATAGTGTCTAATGTACATTGTTGAGTTGTTTTTCAGATGCTAAAGCCTCCACCAAATGGAAAAAGTTAACTACTTAGTGACTTTAAGCAGTAGCCCCCGGACCTGCTGTAGCCCGGGGATTAACAGTGCTAATCCTTGTGAAACTGCTCTCTGACCTCACTATCAGCCAATCAGATGTATGCATGAGCTTTGAATACTCTCCTTCATCTTGCCTTTAAGAACTTCTTCTCTGAAATCCATCAGGGAGTCTTGAGCATGAGCTGCCCATTCTCCTTGCCTGTCCCTGCAATAAATCTTTCTCTGCTCCAAACCTTGATATTTTGGGATTTTTTTTTTTTGACATAACTGTGCATCAGGCACACGAACTTTTGTTCAACAACAGAACCTCTGCCTTGAGAGCAAGGAAGGGATTACCTATGCCTTCTCTTCGTGAATTTAGAGAAAAGCCAATGGGTACAAAGTGCACCAACTTAAGAGCCAGAAGAAGTGTGTTCCATATATAATGCTGAGACTTTCTAGTGGACTGACCTTGCAGTCACTGAACATCTATGACCCCCAGAATCTAACTGTTTCTCTGGGTGATGGTGGGCTTTAAAATAACATATGCACAGGCTCTTCCTTTCCTGCCATAGAAATACGTGGTATCCATAGTGTTAATCTTCTGAGAATAGGAGTTCCCGTCATGGCTCAGTGGTTGACGAACTTGACTAGTATCCATGAGGATGCGGGCTCGATCCCTGGCCTTGCTCAGTGAGTTAAGGATGTGGTATTGCTGTGAGCTGTGGTGCATTTCACAATGCAGCCTGGATCCTATGTTGCTGTGGCTGTGGTGTAGGCCGGCAGCTATAGCTCTGATTCAACCCATAGCCTGGGAACCTCCATATGCTGCGGGTGCGGCCCTGAAAAGACAAATAACAAACATTTAAAAATCTTCTCAGAATAGGTGAAAGATTGGGAAAAATTAATGAACACGGATTCTGTTTCTAGGACAGAAGTTAGGCTTCATTTGATTATTATATTTGGACTTTTCTATTTCCAACAAAAAAGAAAAAAATAAAAAACAAGGAAGAAATATTATTGTTTGTATATCGATGGCATTATGAAATAGCAGTTTTTCCCTAATTCTTCTGCTTAATTTAATAACTGTTACTTGTGTTACTCTTTCACATGGAAACAAGAAGCATATTTGCTTCCACTGATTAAAAATAGATAGGTTTTCACAGTATAAAGCCTTGTCTACTTTTGGATACAATTGAGTTTCTAGGGAATTTCTGAAAATCTTTTTTTGTTGTTGAAGGATGTATGCCTTGGGGTTTGTAATATCTTTTTGCTCTTATTTTAGAAAATGTGACCTACTGTGACATGTGACTAGTATGATCACAACCCTTGGGAAATTAAATGATGTTCTGTGGACATCAGTAAGAAATTCTGACTGGTGTTGCTCCTGCCTGACACAGAAATTGCTCTGCACACCAAGGTACAAACTCGGATTGGACAAATATAAAAGGAGAGTCTGCAGGTAGTTGCCCAGACTGGTCAGGTCACTGATAAGTCAGCAGACTTTCCTGTCAGTTGCATAAGTTTCCCACCATTTTGGTTCCTAAGGAGCCCTATGGAAAGTGAAGAAACAAGATCAGATCATGAAGACACCATCCAGGATCAGGATTCCATGATATACCTGTCATCGACATGACCTGAAAATAAGGAAGCTCCAGCCAACAACAAAGGGCCGAGTTGGAAGCAGAAAAGAAACATTTAAAACTGCAATGAAATGAAAGAAAAATTTAAGTCGTCAAGGGCTATGCATTGCTATAACTGAAGAAAAAGGGTTGGAGAGAAAGAAGAAAAAGGGGAAGAAGAAGGAGAAGGAGGAGGAGAAGGGGAATTGGAAGAGGAAGTGGAGAAAGGGGTAATGAGGTTGATACAGATGTACTGCACGATTTGGAAGGGAAGCAAGGAAACTAGAGCTTGATGCCGTTTGGTTCAGTTTTCTTGTTCTGGCCGCAGTTGTGTGAGCACTGCGGTAAAGCTGCTGTCACAGTATCGCCTAATGACTGTGGGCTGGATCCATCAGCATTTGACAGGGATCCAAAATACGCTCTGCTTGGCATTGAGAAAATATCAGAGGAACATTGGCATAGCACCTCTCACTCCTTTCCAAGGACATAACCGAAAGGTAGTTGGACAACAGATACCACCCACAGTTCCCAGGTGGCTGACAAATACACGGATCATTATTGAAGAGCAGGGTTTCATGATATTGAAACAAACAGTCCGTAACTATTTTGAAAGTTTGTTTATTTATTTATTTATTTATTGTCTTTTTGCCTTTTCTAGGAGCCTCCAGCCTACACCACAGCCACAGCAACTTGGGATCCAAGCCGTGTCTGCAACCTACACCACAGCTCACGGCAACGCCGGATCCTTAACCCACTGGGCGAGGCCAGGGATCCAACCCGCAACCTCATGGTTCCTAGTCGGATTCCTTAACCACTGAGCCATGACGGGATCTCCTATTTTGCAAGTTTAGAAACAACTAGGAGTTCATTCTTGGACATCTGGAAGAAAGGGAAAAAAAAAAAGGACTGGCTATTTTCAGAGGAAGAAAGCAACCTAAGGTGAGATGAAGGTAAAATCATTTCTATTGCTTTGTGCCGCTTCTGCTGTTCTGCTCTTACTCCTCGGAAAGCAAATGATTTATTTTGAAATTTAGAGTGCCTGTGTTCTACTTTACATGAATTAAAGGATTAATTCATGTAATTAATATATTCCAAAACTTAACAGAATTGTGGTTCCTATAATTAATAAGAATTTGTTGCATTTTTTGTCGTTGTTGCTAAAGTTAATTTATTTCAGTTAACAGATGTCCTGGTTCAACAGACATGACTGGTTTTGATACAATAGAATGAAGCAAATGAATAAATTATTTATTTTAAAATCAGACATACTTATATGGACAAGCAAATGCTGAAATAATCTGCAATGGCTAAAAGGACGGCAGCTTAAAAGTTAAAAAGTATATGGTATTAGGCAACACAATTTTATTTTCATAGATATAGACATTGCCCTTCCTCTTTAGGTTTGTTCTACAATCTATAGTTCAAATGCTTTTTAAATAACTGCTTTATCACGGCATATAGCACGTCAGTACTTCATTCCTCTTCATTCACCAAATTATTCCTTTATTGACAAATAATATTCTCATGTGTGTAGACCGCATTTTGTTTATTCATTCATCAGTTGATGGACATTTGGGTCATTTCCACCATTTGGCTATTGTGAACGGTGCTGCTGTGAATGTGGTATTTTAAGGTTTTGTGTGGCATGTGTTTCCGTTTTCTCGGCATATACCTGCAAGTGGATATGGCTGGGTCTTATGGTAAATCTATGTTTAACATTTTGAGGAACTTGCAAAGTATTTTTCAGATTGGCCACATTATTTTACATTACTACCAGCAATGCATGAGGGTTCCATTTTCCCCTATTGTTGTTAACACTTGTTATTGTCTTTTTTATTTTAGCCATCGGGGATGTGAAGTAGCGTCTCCTGGTTTTGATTTGCATTTCCATTTGAATAATAATGCTGACATCTATTTGTGCGCTTGTGGACATCTGTATATCTTTTAAAGATGTCTATTCAATTCCTTTGCCAATTGTCACATTTTTCACCTTGGTTTATTTGCCTTTTTTTTAAGTACGGTACCTTTTTGTGGCTGCATCTGTGAAGTTCCCAGGCTAGGGGTCAAATCAGAGCTGCAGCTGCCAACCTATGCCACAGCAACGCCAGATCGGAGCCCCTTCTGTGACCTACACTGCAGCTCACTGGCAATGCGCAGATCCTCAACCCACTGAGTGAGGCCAGGGATCAAGCCCTTATCCTCATGTATGCTAGTTGGGTTCCTAACCTGCTGAGCCACAAGAACTCCTATTTGCCTTTTTTTAACTGACATTTTTAAGAACTTTTTAGGTTCACAGCAAGATTGAGAGGAAGGTACAGAGATACTGTACATATCCCTCGACACAGGTATCCTTCCTCCATTGTCAACAGCCCCCACTAGATGGTTTGTTTGTTACAACTGATGGACCTACAAGGACACAACATCATCACCCGAAGTCCACAGTTGACATTAGGGTCACTCTTTCTTTTGTCTTTTTAGGGACACGTCAGCTGCATATGGAGGTTCCCAGGCTAGGGGCTGAATTAGAGCTGTAGCTGCCAGCCTACACCACAGCCACAGCAACTTGGGATCCGAGCCGCGTCTGTGACCTACACCACAACTCAGAGCAATCCCAGATCCTTAACCCACTGAGTGAAGCCAGGGATCACACGCATCCTCATGGATACTAGTTGGGTTCTTTACCGCTGAGTCACTGTGGGAACTCCCTGGGGTGACTCTTGATGCTGTATATTCTGTGGATTTGAACACACATGTAATGACTCGTTTATGGTCATGGTATCATACGGAGAATTTTCACTACTCTGAAAAATGTCTGTGCTCTTCCTATTCATCTCTTCTGCTCTCACCATCCACCCAACCCCTGGCAACTACTTACCTCTTCACTATCTCCATAGTTCTGCCTTTCCAGAATGTCATACAGTTGGAGTCACACAGTACATAGCTTGATTGGTCTCTTTCACTTGGTGCTGTGCATTTGAGGTTTTCCCATTTCTTTTCATGACTTGATACTCATATCTTTTTAGCATTGAATAATGTTCCATTGCCTGGACATAACACAGTTCACCTATTTATTTTTTTTTCTTTTTGTCTTTTGTCGTTTTAGGGCCGCATCCATGGCATGTGGAGGTTCCCAAGCTAGGGGTCTAATTGGAGCTACAGCTGCCAGCCACAGCCACAGCCACAGCAACGTGGGATCCGAGCTGTCTCTCCAACCTACACCACAGCTCACGGCAATGCCAGATCCTTAACAACTGAGCGAGGCCAGGGATTGAACCCGCAACCTCATGGTTCCTAGTCAGATTCATTTCCACTGAGCCACGACGGGAATGCCACAGTTCACCTACTGAATGACATCTTATTTGCTTCCAAGTTTTAGCAATTATTCATAAAGCTATTATAAACAACCATGTATAAGTTTTTGTGTGAACCTAAGTTTTCAGTGATTTGTCTTTTTATTTTTGAGGTTTAAGTCTACTTTTTATACTCTGGATCCAAGTTCCTTTTAGCTTTCTTCATAAAATCCTCTAAAAACTTTTTGAGACATGCAGATGGCCAAAACACACGTGAAAAGATGTACAACATCATTAATTATTAGAGAAATGCAAATCTAAACTACAATGAAGTACCACCCTAAACCAACCAGAATGGCCACCATCAAAATGTATACAAACAATAAGTGCTGAAGAAGGTATGGAGAAAAGGGAACCCTCCTACACTGCTGATGGGAATGTAAATTGGTGCAACCACTATGGAGAACGGTATGGAGGTTCCTCAAAAACTAAAAATGGAACTACCACATGAACTAGCAACCCCACTCCTTAGCATCTATCTGGAGAAACCATAATTTGAAAAGATAAACACACCACAATGTTCATTGCAGCACTATTTACAATAGCCAAGATGTGGTAGCGACGTAAATGTTCATCAGCACAGGAATGGATAAAGAAGATGTGGTACATATATACAACAGAATATTACTTGGCCATCAAAAAGAATGAGATAATGCCATTTGCAGCAATATAGATGGACATAGAGATTATCATACTAAGTGAAGTTAGTCCTACAGTGAAAGACAAATATCATATGGTATCACTTATATGTAGAATATAAACAAGGATACAAGTGAACTTATTTTAAGAACAGAAACAGACTCACAGACTTTGAAAACAAATTTATGGTTATCAAAGAAGACATGTGGAGAAGGATGGACCTGACGCTTGGGGTTGGCATATGCACACTGAAGTACATGGAATGACTGGCCAATGAGGACCTGATGCATAGCACAGGGAAATCTACCCAATATACTGTGATAATCTATGTGGGAAAATAATCTGAAAGATGATGAATGTGTGTACATGTATAACTGAATCACTTTTTTTGTATAGCAGAAGTTATCACAACTTTGTAAATCAACTATACTTCCATAAAACTTTAAAAAATGGGGAAAAAATATTTGAACTTGATAAAGTCCAATTTACCTATTTGTGTTTTTTGGTGTTGTTCTTATTGTTTATACTTTTGGTGTTATATCTAAGAAACGCTTGTCCAATCTAAGGTCACAAAAATTTACTCCTACGTTTTCTTCTGAGATTTTCTTTTCTTTTTTTTTTTTGTTTGTTTTTTTGCCTTTATGTTGAGGCACACCTGTGGCATATGGAGGTTCCCAGGCTAGGGGTCTAACAGGAGCTGTAGCTGCTGGCCTACGCCAGAGCCACAGCAACGCGGGATCCGAGCCACGTCTGCAACCTACACCACAGCTCACAGCAACGCCGGATCCTTAACCCACTGAGCAAGGCCAGGGATCGAACCCTCAACTTCATGGTTCTTAGTCGGATTCATTAATCACTGAGCCATGAAGGGAATTCCTCTTCTAAGATTTTCATAGCTTTGGTTCTTGTATTTAAATTTTTAATGCATTTTGAGTTAATTATTGTGTATGGTATGAAGTAAGGGTCTAACATTTCTTTTCCGTGTTGATGGCCAGTTCCCCCACACAATGTGTTGAAAAAATTTGTCTTCCCCCTTTGAATTTTCTTGACAGTTTTGTAAAAAGTTAATTGACAATAAATTTAAGGGCTAATTTCAGGGTGCTCAATTCTATTCCATTGATCCATAGGTCTAGCCTATGGCAACATCATTTGTCTTGATTACTGTTTCCCTGCATTAAATTTTGAAATCCAGAAGTTTCAACTTTCTTTCCCTTTAAATATCTTTTTGGTTATCTTGGGTCCTTTGTGTTTATTTCCGTTTGTAGTTTACAATCAGTGTTTCAATTTCTGCAAAAGAACAGCTCATATTTTGATAGGGATTGTGTTTGCCTTTTTTTTTTTTTTTAATGGCTTCACTCACAGTCTATGGAGGCTCCTGGGCTGGGAGTTGAACCTGCACCTCCGCAGCAACCTAAGCCTCTGAAGCTGGATTCTCAACACACTGCATGATGGGAAATCCAGGGACTGCATTTTGAATCTGTAAATGAGTTTGAAAAGTATGCAGTCTTAACAATATTGTCTTCCATTCTGTGATCATGGGGTGTGTTTCATTGTGTAGGTCTTTTTATTTCTTTCAACAATGTTTGAGAGTCTTCAGTGTATAACTATTGAAATTCTTTTGTTAAATTTATTCCTAAATACTTGTTTGTTGTTATTATAAATGGGATTGTTTCCTTAATTTCATTTCGGATTGTTCATTGCCAGGATAAAGAAATACAGTAGGTTTTTATACCTTTATCTTTTACCCTACTGAGCCCATTTATTAATTTGAATATGTTTTAGTAGATGCCTTAAGATTTTCTTTATGAAGGCAATGTCACTTGCAAATGGAAAGAGCTCTCCTCCCGCCTTTCCAATCTAGATGGCTTTTACTGCATTTCTTGCCTAACTGACCTCCAATCCAATGTTGAATAGAAGAGGTGGGGACAGACATCCTTGTCTTTTTCTTAAACTCAGTGATGAATAGGTGCAGTCTTCCACTATAAAGTATTTAAGTTGTGAGTTCTTCCAAAAATGACCTTTATAAGGATTGGGGCAGTCCCTTCCTTTCCTAGTATTATTGAAGGTCATGGGATTTTTTCAAATGCTTTTTCTGCACCTCTGGAGGTGATCGTGTAGTATTTTCCCCTTATTCTATTACTATGGTGTATTACATTGATTGATTTCTTTTTTAATATTAGCAAAACTTGCATTCCTGGGATAAATCCCACTTAAGTCATAACATTAATTCTATGTACACTAATTCTATGTATATGTTGCTGTGATGATTTGCTTGTATTTTGTTAAGTATTTTCACATCCGTTTTTAATAAGTGATATTAGTGCATAGTTTTCTTTACTTGTGATGTTTCTTTCTAGCTTTGAAACTGGGGTAGTACTGGCTTCACAAAATGAGATGTTGAAGTGTTTCCTCTTCTTCTTTTCTGGCGGAAGGACTAGGAAAGTTTATGAAAAGTTGGTATTGATGCTTCTTTAAATGTTTGGTAGAATTCACCTGTGAAGCCATGTGGTACTGGGCTTTTCTTTGGGGGGGGAGGAAATACACACACACACACACACACACACACACACACACACACACACGTTATGTGTCTCACTTATAGACCTTATAAATCTACTTATAGAATTATAGATCAAGTTTTTAATCTTTAAATTTCAAAGTCAGTGTTACATTGGGAACAAAGAATATTATGTGACCATGTAGAGAAATAGTGTATTTAAAATTAATAAGATAGGAGTTCTTGCCGTGGCTCAGCAGAAATGAATTTGACTAGTATCCATGAGGACACAGATTTGGTCCCTGGCCTTGCTCAGTGGGTTAAGGATCTGGTGTTGCTGTGGCTGTGGTGTAGATTGGCAGTTACAGCTCCGATTCAACCCCTACCCTGGGAACCTCCATATGCCACAGGTGAGGCTCTAAAAAGCAAAATTAATTAATTAACTAATTAATTAATTAAAAACGATAAAACGGATGTTTGTCGTTTGGGGCTACCTGGCATCCAGCTTCTTTCCTACTTAAGTGACCCAGTAGGCATGAGGCAGAATCTCACATCACACGGGCATAGAAGAACACAGACCCGAGTTTTGTCAATTGAATGTGACTGCCTGGGATTCTGGATCTGGAGTCTTGAGGCAAAGGCAGAGGCTGGCCCTAGCCACCTTGGGAGTGTTAGACATGGGGCATGATGACAGAGGCCACGTGATGCTTCCAGAAACTCGGATCCTGAGGAAAGCTGGATACATACGCAGACATGATCCCAGGAAGGACTGCTTTGTCTGTTTCACAGCTTTGAATTTTGGTTCAAATTACCTGTTATCAGCTTTATAAAGCTTTTCATGAAGCACGACAGGTTTTATGAGAGATATGAGAGTTCAAGCATTCCAGATTGTAAAGGAGTTTGAGTTATTCAATATCCTCTAAGAACATCTCAAGAGCAGTAATTTAGCAAATATGTATCATGATTTGGATAAAAGCATTGATCATGAGAGGCTACCTGTTGTAAATCTTATTTTTTCCTATGACAGCAGACTAACTTATTATGTCTTTTTCAGCATGCCCTGGCTCCATGATTCTTTCCAATGCTTTGATTTACCTGGTCAATAACAAAATTTTAGACCAAAGCCTAATTATGGGGTCAATACAATGAATCTTTGTTTAACTTCTAAACATGAGAAGGACACAGTCATGAACAACAGACTCCCCAGTGTCAAATCATTTATTATTTTGTGGGCAGAGACATGTACAATTATAAATACAATGTTAGAAAGAAAATTACCACTTCTGTAAATGTAGCGTGGATGCACAGAGAAGAAACAGATTTACAGCTGTGAGGACGTAGCAAGCATCTTAGAAAAGGTGTTATTTGAGCAGAACTTGATGAATAATGATAGTTTCCTAAATTAGATTTAGGAAAGAGGCAGACATGACGAAGTTAACTGCACAAAGAAAGGAGACTGTGAGTGTGGCCAAATACTGAGGTTGATTGAAGTTTGTGACACATGAGTAAGAATAAAAATAATGAAAATTTGTTAATGATATAACCCTTCTGATATTTAAACATATAACAACAGATTAACAGATGTAGTCTTCACGAATCTATGCGGTAGGTACCACTGTTACCTTCACTTGTCTCTCCATTTACGTACTTAAAAAAGAAAGATACAGACTGGGGCTTTGGGATGGAAATGTTCTAAATTTAGGTCGTGATTATGGTTGTACAACTATAAATGTAACAGAAGTCATTGAATTATAAAAAATAAAATAGAAAGAAAGGTACACAAGTTAAGCGATTGATTATGGCAGGCAGGTTGTTAGATATTCTCCTATCAAACCCCACCTCCTCTTATGAGTGTCGTGGGGCCTGGGATTTGCCTTTTACTAGGAGAGCACAGCTCCGTGTTGGGCTATCGTTTGCATATTTAGGATACATGAGGGTGTAGTGATCATCTCACTGTCAGACTCTGTTGAGTCCTTCTTGTACTGGCCTTGGTGAAGTAAGCTGCCATGTGGCCAGGAACTGAAGGTGGCCTCCAGCTTACGGCTTGCAAGAAGTTGGGTGCCGTCAGTCCAATCACCTGTGAGGAACTGAATCCTACGGACAAGCATGTGAACATGGAGTGGACCTTTCCCCAGTCTAGCCTCATCGGAGCCCCCAACCCCAGCTGTCACCTTGAATTTCAACTTTTTGAAACACCCTGAAGCAAGGAAGCCATTCAAGTCCTTCCCAGATTTCTGACCCAGAGAAATGGTGGGATCATAAATAGATTGTGTTTTAAGCTGATTCTGTGGCTGTTTCCTACTACAGCAATAACTAACGTTTGCCGGCGGTCATACATGCAGTATGTTCATGAGTAAGGGTAAAAACTTGGTGGCTGGACTCTGATCTGGGAAGTTTATGCTAACAGCTGTAATTTTAGAGCTTCTCACATTCAGGATTTTTTTTCTATGTTTCAGGGGCCATTCCTCTAATACTGGTTATAATCATAGAATTTCTCATGATAAAAGCCACAATGAATGGGTTAGATCTGGGAGTCAGATGCTTCTCCCAGGTGGAGGTACTGGGTAGCTGCTAGCATTGATGAACAGAGATTTTGAGGGTTGTCCTAGGTGGCAGCAAGACTTGGACTTGAGCCACAGCTAGTAGTCAGATAAGTGCAAGTTTAACAGAGTCCCCAGCTTCTATCACTGTGTGTGGGAGTCAACATGGTTTCTAGATGTAAGACAGGACAGCGTCTAGCACAGCCACCCACACTTGAAGCGTGGCTCCAGAGCTGAGAGCGCCCAGCAGTCCCCTCAGAGGTTGGGTCCAATGGCATCTGTGTGCTTTGTGAGGAAGAGGATCCTGGGAGCTGAATGAGCTGCTTCCTTTGACTCTGCAAAGCTCTGGTCCACACAAATGTGCTGTGGACCCAACCGAGTGTAGGACAGACGATGGTATTTTCTTACCTGGCAGGTGTGGCCGGAGATTTCCAGCTCCACAGAGCCTAGGCTCTGCCAACCCCCCACCCGGTGGCATCTAGAAGCAGAGGCCCTACTCTGGGTGAGGTATCTGTGGACCACCTGTGCCCAAGGTCAGGGAGCCCAACCCAGTGAGTTGTGGCAAAAACAAGCAAGCAGACCCACGAATATTTGAGTGGAGGTGGTGATGGGGAACTTGGCAGTCAAGCAGATGAGGGTTTAGGGATTCAAGTTTAATATAGTTGTCAGGACATTTTCCATGCAGTCTGATGAAGCTGGAAGAAAATAAATAAACTGTGAAATGTCACAGCACAATCACTCTCTTGCCTGTGGTGACAGCTCCTATGTGTGACTGGTGATCATCTTCTAAAGAAACTTGCTCCTGAATATTTTATGCTGACGTGGAGTGATCTGAAAGTACTGAAAAAAGCCATGAGCATTACCTTTGAAAATGAATGTTTCTTATGCCCACCTACAGCCCCTGATTAAGTGCTTGCTTGCTGAATACAGAGAGACAGAGCTTACGGAGGGCTGAATAGAAAAGGAAATACCACCTTTAAGAAGTTTCCAGGAGTTCCTGTCTTGGCTCAGTGGTAAACAAATCTGACTAGTATCCATGAAGATGCAGGTTCGATCCCTTGCCTTGCTGAGTGGGTAAAGGATCCAGTATTGCCGTCAGCTGTGCTGTAGTTCACAGAGGAGGCTTGGATCCGGTCTGCTGTGGCTTTGGAGGAGTTGGCTGGTGGCTCCAACTCCAATTCCATCCCTAGCCTGGGAACCTCCATATGCTGCGGGTGCGGCCCTAAAAAAGATAAAAATTTCCAACGTTGAGCCAGACAGAAACTAAAGACTTTGTGGCCATATTTATCAAGTTAATGTCTAAAGACTTTAGTCTGTGAAACATAGTGAAGCAGTTATGCAAATTTATGGATAAAAATAAAAGCTCCATATGTGCCTAGAGGGAGAGTTTTCCAGCCAAAATGCTAATGATATGAGGTAACAATACTCAGCATCTCTACAGATTTTAATTCAAAGAGCTCAAAATGCATTACAAATTTTTTATCTGCTAAATGAGAGTAGGAAATGTTACCTGCCTCTGTTAGAAATTTCAAGAGTGACCACATTTTAATTGAACAAAAACATATATGTAATAACAGAAATCTCTGAAGGGGAAAACACCAGAAACACCTAAAATTAACTTTTTAGGATTTAAAAACATCTTAGAGACCCAAAAGAATCAAATGCATGAACAAAACTGCATGCCAATTTTAATATTAGGACATTTTAAAGATTATGCTATTCCACAGCATTTATATTTTACCATATAAGCTACAGTTAAAAATTTTTTAAGTAGTGTGAATTCTACGTTATATGAAAAAAGAATATGGCTGCTGCCTCAAGGTATTTACAAACTAATGGAGAAATAAAATGAATGAATGTCTCTAACATTAATCAGACATTATGTACTAAAAGAGCTGTGAAGGGGTCACCTTGAGGGAATTGAGAAGGAAATAATTATCTGCAGTTGGCCTTGTAAAGGGCAGTTGAGCCAGATTTTGAAGTATGGGTAGCATTTCCTGAGTCTATATTGGAGGAAGTAAATCTGTGGGGGAATAAAATAATGTTAATGAACTTGCAGAATGTGCAGTGTATTCAGTGGATGGTAGGGATCAGTGTGTGGTGGAGGCGAGACTGAAGAGGCAGATCAAGGTCAGACAAGTTTGTTTTCTTTTTCTTATGGAAAAATACGTAACATTCTGTTTACCTTTTTTTTTCAATAAAAAACCCAAAACCTTCAGAGTTCCTGCTGGAGTGCAACAGGATCAGTAACATCTTGCGAGTGCTGGGACACAGGTTCGATCCTCGTCCCAGCACAGCGGGTTAAGAATCTGGCATTGCTATAACTGTAATTTAGATCATGATTGCCACTCAGATGTGATCGCCAGCTCGAGAACACCATATGCCGTGGGGTGGCCAAAAAAGAAACAAACAAACAAAACTTCGATGATGTTAAAAATTAATTATGTTTCATTTCTGTATTATGGGCAGAAGAATAAGTAGGAATAAAATGAAGAAGAATGAGGAAAAATAAAAAAAGAAAATGAGAATTAGAAAAATAGAAACAGAGGGTGTGAAGAAAAGGGAACCCTCCTACACTGTTGGTGGGAGTGTAAATTGGTGCAACCACTGTGGAGAATAGTACGGAGGTTCCTCAAAAAACTAAAAACAGAACTATCATATGATCCAGCAATCCTACTCCTGGGCATATATCCAGAAAAAACAAAAACACTAATTCAAAAATGCATAACCCCTATGTTCACTGCAGCACTGTTCACAATCATCAAGACGTGGAAGCAACCTAAATGTCCACCAGCAGATGAGTAGATAAAGAAGATGTGGTACATATATACAATGAAATATTACTCAGCCATCAAAAAGAATGAAATAACGCCATTTGCAGCAACATGGATGGACCTAAAGATAATTATACTAAGTGACGTAAGTCAGAAAAAGACAAATATCATATGAGATCATTTACACTGGAATCTAAAAAAAAAGATACAAATGAACTTTATTTACAAAATAGAAACAGACTCATAGATGGAGAAAACAAAGGTAATGGCTGCCAAAAGGGAAAGGGGCAGGCAAGGGAATAAATGAGGGGTTTGAGATTAACAGATACCCACTATGTTACATAAAATTAACAAGGACCTACCATATATCATAGGGAGCTATGCTCAGTATTTGGTAATAACCTATAAGAGAAAAGAATCTAAAATATAAATATCGTATATGTTTTATATATTCTATATAAATTCTAAACATATACGATATTTATATTTATGCATATACATATACAATATTTATATTCTATATAAATATAGAATTTACTTTTATATTCTAAAATGTAAATGCCTATATTTTTATGTATAACTGAATCACTTTGCTCTATGCCTGAAACTAACACAATTTTGTCAGTCAACTATACTCCAATTTAAAAAAAAGAAAATGAAAAATAGAAACTGAAAAAAAAATTGAGAGGGAAAAAGACACATGAGGGGAAATTTGTAAAGGAAAATGCACAAAACTCCTCTCTGAACCAGGCACCCTTGCCTATGGGGGCAACACTATTGATTTCCCACTAGAACCAGCCCCCACGTTCCCCACTGTCACAGCTCACCCCTGTGACAGACACTAAAATGGCCAGATGCTTTTCCAAGTACCTTCCAGCTGTGGCTTCAAGGCTAAAGCACAGAGACCTACAGTAAGAAACACCAGCCTTTTGCTTAGTTGCCATTTTGTGCCCGATCCTCCTGGCATTTTAGCAATCACCCTCCGACTTTGCAGTTTCACATCGGAGGATGAAAGCCAAGAGAAACATGCAAAAGGCTCAGTTCTCTGTGACCACTTGGAGCCGCACAAATAACCAGCTGGTTGATTCTTTAACCCCCAGGCCCTTGTCCAACAAGATAATGCATGTATTCATTGCTTTAGCCTCTTTTAATGAAGTATTTTGTTAGCTGCAACTGCAAGGGTCTTAATCGCACTGACATTTAACTGAATTCACCTTCACCAAAAGGAAAGCACATAATCCCAGAGAATCTGCAGGTTCTAAGGGGCAGGCTATGCTGTGGTCTTGCTCCGCAACCGGCACGGGATGTCCGTACCGAGGCCACCACGCGGACCTCTGGCTGCTCCTTGCTCGGCTTTGCCGGGGTATGTAGCAGCCACAGCCTGAGAAGGGCAAAGGCCCCCGGGGGTGCCCGGCTGTGTCACAGTCACAGGCCCCTCAGGACTGAGGCCAGCACAGGGTGCGCTCCAGGCAGGCATCTCTGGCGATGCAGCCGAGGAAGAGGATGAAGGTCAGCTGCAGTCCTGAGATGCGCTGGCACAGCAGAGGCTGAAGCTTGTCTGCTGGTCCTCCTTTTTGAATCTACTTCAGGGAGAAAGACCCCCAGAAGCTCTAGTCATAAGTGGATGGGAGGGTCCCAGGGTGGGCTGCAGTGCATGCTTCCTGTGCAGCTCCTATCCTTTGCGACTGAGGACTTTCTTCCCTGGGGTGTCCAGCTGCAGCGGACACTGAGGCCCTGGCTGGCAGTCTGCTCAGCCAATTGCCTCCACTAAAAATGGTGGCCAAGCCCAAGGTCATGGTCCTCCCTGCACAGCCTGCAGCCCACGACTGGGAGGTGAAAAGGCCATGCTCCCTGACTTGAGGGGATGGCGCCTCAGAAGGATAGTCCCAGCATCACAGATGCCAGTAAGGCCGAGGGAGGCTTCTGTGGAAAGGGCACTGCAGCCCAATCTGCAGCACCCCCCCAACAGCCCTGTACCCCAAGAACACTTTAGAATAAGCTACTTGAACACGGGTCCCAGGCACTGCTTCTGGGGAACCCAATCTGCAACATTTAGCCCAGAATCAGAGAAGGCTTTTCTGTGGAAGTACCCTTGACTGCTGTGTTTGGCAGAGTGAGTGCTGTGCAAATCAACCAGTAGAGGGGCCAGAACACTGAAGTCTGAAGCAACGGGTCTCAATGGGAGTGACCAGCGCACGCGCGTGCACACACACACACACACACAGACACACACACCCCAAGGAGATGTTTGGCCATGTCTGGAGAAGTTTTTGTTGTTAAAACTAGTGGTCATGCTGGGAGTTCCTGTTGTGAGTCAGCGGAAACAAATCCGATTAGTATCCATGTGGATACAGGTTCCATCCCTGGCCTCACTCAGTGGATTAAGGATCTGGTGTTGCGGCAGCTGTTGTGTAGGTCACAGATGTGGCTCAGATCTGGGGTTGCTGTTGCACAGGCTGGCAGCTATAGCTCCAATTGGACCCCTAGCCTGGGAATTTCCATATGCCGAGGGTGTGGCCCTGAAAAAAAGAAAAAAAAATCTAGGGATCGTGCTGGTATCTGTTTGAGTGGAAGTCAGGAATATTGCTAAACACTGTATTAGCATTTGTTGTAAAGCTGGTTTAGCGTTACTGAATTCTTTCAGCTTTTGCTTATCTGTAAAGCTTTTGACTTCTCCTTCAAATCTGAATGAGAGCCTTGCTGGGTAAAGTAATCTTGGTTGAAGGTTTTTTCCTTTCATCACGTTAAGCATATCATGCGTCCCTTCTGGGCTGCAGAGTTTCTGCTGAAAAATCTGCCGATAACCTTATCGGGGTTCTCTTGTATGTTGTTTCTTTTCCCTAGCTGCTTTCAATATTTTCTCTTTGTTTTTAATTTTGGTCAGTCTGATTAATATGTGTCTTAGGGTGTTCCTCCTTTGGTTTATTTTATAAGGTACTCCTTGTGCTTCCTGGATTTGAGTGAGTGGTTCCTTTCCCATGTTAGGGAAGTTTTTGGCTATTATCTCTTTGAATATTTTTTCTGTACCTTTCTCTCTCTCTTCTCCCTCTGGCACCCCTATAATACAGATGTTGGTGCATTTAACGTTATCCCAGAGTTCTCTGAGACTCTCTTCATTTCTGTCCTCCACCTTACTTATTCGTTCTTCTGCCTCCTGTATTCTGCTGTTGGCTGCTCCTAATGAATTTTTTATTTCAGTTATTGTATTTTGCATCTCTGTTTGCTTAAGTTTTATGTCTTGTATTTCTTTGCTCAGTGTTTCCTATAAATTATCGATCTTTGCCTCCAGTTTATTTCCAATGTCTTGCATCATCTTCAGCATCAATAGTCTAAAGTTTTTTCCTGGAGGCAGATAATCTCTAGACCACTTAGCTGTTTTTCTGGGTTTTTTTTCTTTCTCCTTTATCTGAGTTGTAGTTCTCTGTCTTTTCATTTTTATAGGTTTTTAGTGTGGTGACCTTTTGCAAACAATAGGGTTGTAGCCTCTCTTAGTTCTGGTATCTGCCTCCCTTGTAGCTGAAGTTGGTAAGGGAGTTTGCTTGTAAGCTTCTTGATGAGAGGAACTGGTACCTGCCCACTGGTGTTGGGACTGATTCCTGTCCCTTTGGTGGGTGGGGCTTTGTCTATGGATGAGATTAGAAGTGCCTGTGTGCCTGAGAGGTCTTTAGGCAGCCTGTTTACTGAAGGGTGGAGCTGTGATCCCACCTAGATTATTGTTTGGCCTGGGGCTTCTCAGTGCTGATGGGTGGGGACAGATTTTACCAAAAGGGCCACCTCCAGAGAAATGCAGGCTGATGAATGTTCCCAAGAGCTTTGCCTCCAATGTCCTTCCCCCACAACTAGACATAGTCACCCGTTTTCCCAGGAGATCCTCCAAGAACTGCAGTCAGGTTCGACCTGGATTCCTATGGAGGCTTTGCTTTGTGCTAGGACCCAGGGCATGTGAAAGCCTGTGTGCACCTTTCAAGAATGGGGTCCCCATTTCCCCCAGTCCTGTGGAGCTCCTGCACACAAGTCCCACTGGCCTTCAATGCCAGAAGCTCCAGGGGCTCTTTCTCCCTGTGCCAGATCCCCATGTTTGGGGATTTGATGTGGGGCTCAGAACTCTCACTCTTGTAGGTGAGTCTCTGTGATACAGTTACTTTCTAGTCTGTAGGGCTTCCCACCTGGGAGGTATGGGGTTGCTTATATCATGTCATTGCACCTCCTACCTCTTGATGTGGCCTCCTCTTCGTCTTCTGGTGTAGGATATCTTTTTTAAAATTTCCAATTCATTTAAGTGAAAGTTGCTTGGCATTTGTTTGTAATTTTGTTGTTTTTATGACAGAAGTTGAGTTCCAATCCTTCTCTTCTGCTGTCTTGATCTCATCTCTTGCTAAACACTTTATAATGCACAATGTGGTCTCTGCCACAAAGAGCTCTCCAGCCCAGAATGTTGATGGTGCTGGGGCTGGGAAGCCCTGGCTTAAGGGAGTGGGACTGGAGAGGCTCTGAAGGAGCAGGAGCCTTTGGGAAATGGGACGCATGAGGTACAGGGGACGCAGAGGGGGTCCGGGAGTGGAGGAGAGGGAGACTGCTAAGCAGGCTGTTCAAAGGCAGCCGACCTTACAGTAATGAAAACCACGAGAAGTGTCAGTGCCAAGGGCAAAGATGGTGAGATCGTGTTTGTAAGCAATGGCACAGTCTGGCACTAGTGTTGGATGGGACTGGAGGGAGGAAGGCAGAGTGTCTAGAGGTCATGGGAAACCTGATGGTGCTCGATTAGCTTGAGGGTGGGGTGAGGGGGGAAGGACTGAGTAACATTAGTGAGAAGACAGACAAAGCTTAATCACAGGTCAGGGAGGCAGCCAAAGTCATGTTGAAGTGCATGGACTCTGGAGCCAGAGGACTCGGGCTCAGATCCCAGCTTTGCTGGGTCCAAGTTTTGCAACTTATATTTAATGTCTCTATGGCTTGGTTTTTGACCTGCTGTTATGACAGTAAGATAATTTTTGTAAAGTGCTTAGGAGTGACTGTTGCATGGCAAATTCTGTATAAATCTCCTTAAATCAGTCAGTAAATACAAGGACACAGGCTACTCTCAGGGTTCTGGCTCTTCTAATGTGTAGCTGGGGGACAGCCGTGCCCTTGCTGAGCTGAAGACAGGAACGAGGGGCTTCTGGGTTTGTTTCTTGGGGTTGGAGGGGTGGGTAGGTCATGGGCCCACATATGCTTCATTGCAGAAATATGAGAAGGATGATGTTGCGATGTGGTCAAGGGCAAGGAAGGTGACCAGAGAGACGGAGGCAATTTGAAAGAGCCAATCCTGAATATATTAAAAAAAAAAAAAAATGAATCTTGTACTAAGCAAATCACTTTGCTGTAAAGCTGGAACTTCCAGTAGATATTGTCTATTCCTCCTACACCGAAACAAATAAGGTGTTACGGGCTTGATTTCCTTCTTCCAAGCAGTAACTAAGGAACAGGCTAATATTCATTCAAGCATCTCTGACCACTTTGTGATGTTAACTGTTACTATTTTATGTGATTAAACAAATGAAAGAAATTCTACAAGCAAGATATCCAGAGTTCCATGAACGCTGAAGATAGTTTTAAGTCCCTATGTTAATAGTGAACTTACTTTTATTAAAAATAATGGCTTTAATTTTCCCTTTCCTTCAGGTGTGTAACTACCTTCTGCTGTGCTGTGCAGGACCAATATTGTAACAAGGTATAATAAAAAAATAATATTTGTGAATATTATTTCATCTAGGTGCTTGGAAGCAGGTTTAAATTTGCAAAGCTGTATGTCCATGGAGACATGAAAGAAAGTTATATTTGAGATGCAGTTATCCAAAACGATAATACCTAGGGCTCCCTAACTGAAGTTTCTTAGCATGAAAAGCTAAGAATCTTTGTTTTTTTCCAACTGTTTATTTGGATAATGGGTTTTTTGGGTTTTTTTGAAACAAGAGGAAAGATTTGCAGAAGCATTGACTTCGTAACATGTTCTGTGGCTCTGCTTTGACAAACACATTTGGTTGATTGCACGGATTATTGATGTGAACTTTTTTATGGCTGCACCTGCAGCATATGGAGCTTCCCAGGCTAGGGACTAAACTGGAGCTGCAGCTGCCAGCCTATGCCACAGCCGTGGCAACACCAAATCCTTAACCTGCTGAGTGAGGCCAGAGATTGAACCCACATCCTCAGAGAAACAGCATCAGGCCCTTAATATACTGAGCCACAAGGGGAATTCTTGATAGGAATATTTTTTAAAAAGAAAGTCCCGTAGGGCTTGGGGAGTTCGCTTTATGAACTGTAATTCTGGAATAGAAAAAAAAAAGAAAGAAAGAAAGAAAGAAAAGAAAGCAAGCCTAGTGAAAAGATTTAAGTGTTAGTTGCATAGATGACAGCAGAAACTGTTTTACTTGTATGAAGAGTCTAATTCTGGAATCTTGTGAGTTTACACAGAGTGAGAAAAGACAAAATTGCATTCTATATTTCTCTGAACATAAAATAGATTATCATTGCATAGGTCAATCTATTTACTACATATGTTTTGCATAGATTTTGAAGTCTGATGAGTGCTTCTTTTTCCTTTTTTTTCTTTTTATGGCCACACCTATGGCATATGGAATTCCTGAGCTAGGCATTGAACAGGAGTTGCAGCTGCCAGCCTGTGCCACAGCCACAGCAATGCAGGATCCAAGCAGCATCTGCAACCTACACTGCAGATTTTAGCAACACTGGATCCTTAATCCACTGAGCGAGGCCAGGGATCAAGCCACTTCCTCACAGACACTATGTCAGGCCCTTGACCTGCCTGACATTCAGGGATTGAACCTGAATCCTAATGGACACTATGTTGGGTTCTTAACCCACTAAGCCACAAGGAGCTCCCATTCTATTATTTTTTTTACTCGTTCTGTTCTTAAAAAAAAAAAAATTTATTATAGTTGATTTCCAATGGTCTGTCAATTTCTGCTGTGACACAGTTATACGTATATATACACTCTTTTTCTCACATTATTCTCCATCACGGTCCATCACAGATATAGTTCCCTGTGCTGTACAGTAGGACCGCACAGATAATCCTTGTTTTTAAAGCATCAAAGGCTTCATTTGCATTTTAATCAGTCTTCCAGAAAAAGCTACCCACACCTTCAGACGGTACACTTAGTCTGTCACACAGTTTGCGAAACATGGTAGCAAAATATTTCGTTCATAACTGAATGAGTTGAAAGCCCTGTGCCTCAGGTGTGGGCAGGTTCTAGGCCTGCCTCTTGTAGCCCCAAATCCCAGGGTGAAATGGTGGCGATGCAGGACTCATTCTTATTTTAGGGTCATTTGAAAGCCCGTCTATTGAGGACAGGGGTGCACGTCGGGTTCAACACTGCACATCCAAACTGAGTGCAATGTCTGGGACCTAACATGCATATAGTAAATATTTGTGCAACAAATGAATAAATGCTTGTAATAGTTCTCAGCAGGCCTCCAGCACCCATAAAAGACTACAGGCCCTTTAACCCCTTCCGTCATGCAGTCAGTCCAGCACAAGGTTTTCATACCTCTTACACACCAGACTCCTTTAGTTGCTGGACATGCACAGGTGAAAAAGCTCATTGAATTTATATTCTTTTTTTTTTTTTTTTCCTTTTCATGGCTCTACCTGCAGCATATGGAAGTTCCCAGGCCAGGGGTCAAATTGGAGCTGCAGCCGTGGCCTACACCACAGCCACCCTGGCTCTGGGCCACATCTGCGACCTAAGCCACAACTTGCAGCAATGTGCATCCTTAACCCACTGAGCGAGGCCAAGGATCGAACCCACATCTTCACGGACACTCTTTTCGGGGTCTTAACCCACTGGAAGCACTATGGGAACTCCTGAATTTGTATTCTAGTGGCAAGAGGCAGAAACAAGGCAAAATTTAAAATGATAGATGGTGATAGGAGGAAATAAGTCAAAAGATGGAAAGAAGGAGTGTTGGATCGGCTGATATTTGAGAACAGTCAAGAATCTCTTTAATCCGTGGAAACTACTGTAATCTCCAGTCCATGGTTTGAGCCACTAAACTGAGGATCTTGAAATAGGCATCCCTTTCTACTTGGCAGGATTATCGTGGAAGGCTGGTTTTTATGGGGCTGCTTATATATACATAAATGTCATGTGATTTGTCATTTGAGAGCTTCGTTTTAAAGGCTGTCCCCTAACAATGGCCTGGTGGGACCCCTCGGCCTCACTACTCAGACTCCTGCTGTTGGAGGGGGCATCCAGATGAAGCTTAAACAGATACCTCCAACTTCCCAACAAATGAAGTTCTAAGATTTCAATTTTGAATTATTTTTTTCCTTCTTTTGAAGAATTAAGGTACTTATAAAATCTACTTAGATTAAGGTACTGTGTAAGAATTACAATATTTTAGAAATTCAGAATGTAAATTTTGGAAGTTACTCCCTCACCGTTATGGTCCTGATCAGCTCTCAGTGTATTCTTTCCCTTCTAATTCCCATGTGTCTTAGCTCAGGCTGCCCTGAACCAAACACTGTAGACTGGGTGGCTTAAACAACAGAAATTAATTTTCTCACCATGCTAGAAGCTGGAAAGCCCAAGGTCAACGTGCCAACAGAGTCAGGGTCTGCTGAGGACCCTCTCGGTCTGTAGACTGCTCCTCCCTTCTCACTGTGACAGCACACGGCCTTTCCTCAGTTTGTGCGCTTCTTATTCTTATAAGGTCACCAGTCCTAACTGGATTTGGTTCCTACCCTTATGAACCTGGTTTAAACTTAATTATATCCTAAAAGCGCTACCTCCAGATACAGTCACGTTAGAGACCAGAGCTTTCAAAATATGAATTTGGTGGGGACACAATTCAGTCCACAGCAAAAAGAAAAAAAAAAATTTGAACACATTGCTTTTTAAAATAATGCATACAGTTTATTCAACCCATCTTTACCCAGCACCTCCTCTGTGTCAAAGCCTGTTCTAGGCAGCTGGGTTATACACATGAGCAAAGCAAAGATCCCTGCCCTCGTGGAATGGATATTTTGACAAGTGATATTTTAAAATGGATTTTGTTAATCTAAATTATTTGATACCAGATGAAGTTTTGATAGGTCTTACTGAAGCTTTGCTTGATAGCAAATAATTTAAAAAACATCCGCAAGAGGGAAAAATCAGACACCTTGCAAAAATCAGGCATTACTAAAGCTACCATACAAGATATGATGATAAGGTGTAGCAAAATCTTCTAAATATCGAAATATGTCACAGAGCTTCACTAAAATAGGCTGGGTTTATGAAGTCATGAGTTGAGAAAAGAAACTTTCCTTAGGGAAGAACTGAACAATATTTCAGAGCATTTTTCCAGAAGGAACAAATAATATTAGAAAGTCTTGGTAGGAAAGAGAAATAAATAGCAATGAAATGTTACATTTGGAAATCAGTGGACCAGCCCAAGAATAACAGTGAAATAGCAAGGGAGCTTTTAAAGGCTTACTTATTAGGGATTAAGAACATTCAAAATGCTTATTTTATTATGTCACGAAGACTCCGAACAAGGCATGTAATCTGAAACACAAAATCAGAAAAACACATTTAAGTTTCTAAAAAAAAAAAAAAAATCAAGCCTTATCACTAGCTACATAGCATTTAACCAGCAATGTTGACAATATATTTAAATGCCATAATATTGTACCAAATGCACTTCAAAACATGAATTGGTTAAACAAAAGGAAAACCAATTTTGTCAAACGTGTTCATAGGTAGTAAATTGATTTAAAAATTTGAGGGTTTAGGGTTTAACCGACCACCAGACATGTCTCTTTTCTGGAAATGCTCCTTCTAGAGATGTGTTCTGGTGTGTCTGGAGACCTGCTTGGCTCTGAAAACCCAGAGCACTAGATAAAACCCACTGGGAACAGAAGGAAGGAGGGATGGAGGGAGGGAAGGAAGGGGGAAGAGAAAAGAAGAGAAAAGGGAATTCCCGTGTGGTGTGTCAGAAACCAGTCCGACTAGTATCTGTGGGGATGCGGGTTTGATCCCTGGCCTCACTCAGTGGGTCAGAGATCCAGCATTACTGTGAGCTGTGGTGTAGGTCACAGATGAGGTTCGGATCCTGAGTTGCTGTGGTTGTGATGTAGGCCAGCAGTTGCAGCTCTGATTGGAGCCCTAGCCTGAGAATTTCCATATGAAAAAAAAAAAAAAAAAAGAAAGAAAGAAAAGAAAAGGAAGGAAGAGAAAGAAAAAATTGTATAGTATCCCCTCAGTCAACTTCCTTTCGTACCCTCCTGGCTTTGACGTCTTCAAAGTTACTCAAAGATACCTAATACCGATCAGCGGTACTGCACACTGTGTGTGAGGGGGAAAGTTTTCATATTCTACTATTTCCACATTAAGGAGAACCATGGGGGTAGTGGGTTTTATCTCTTCCAATCCCAGCTGGTACAGAATGGTTGTCTTACTTTATTTGGAAGGTTATTAAACCCCCGCCCTCCCTCGCCCTTCCTTTCCAGCTCACAAACATTTTATTTTTAGGGTGAATTCCAGGGTCTATAACTTTCCGTCATTTAGGGAATCTTTTATTTTTAATATTATTTATTTATTTATTTTGTCTTTTTGTCTCTTTAGGGCCACACCCGCAGCATATGGAGGTTCCCAGGCTAGCGGTCTAATTGAGCTATAACTGCCGGCCGACGCCACAGCCACAGCAACGCGGGATCCGAGCCGCATCTGGAACCTACACCACAGCTCAGGGCAACGCCAGATCCTTAACCCACTGAGAAAGGCCAGGGGTCAAACCCGTGTCCTCACGGATGCCAGTTGTGTTTGTTAACCGCTGAACCACGATGGGAACTCCCATCATTTAGGGAGTTTTTCAAAGTTATGGTCCATTACCTCCCCTGCATTTTCCCTTAAATTCTTCTACATCACACATATGGCAGTCCATATTCTGGGTGAAAAAAAAAAAAAATCTCGGAGCGTGCTGTGTCTACTTTGTATACTTTCAATTATGCACTCTTAATTAAAATTTAAATTGCAGCTTGAATTTTTGTGCAATGGAATTTATCTTACTTCTGAAACCATATCTTCCCCCCACCTCCAGCTGTGTTGAACTACAATTGACATAAAACATTTTGTAAGTGTAAGCTGTACAACATGATGACATGATATATACATGACATGGTTACCACGATAAGATTAAAACAACTATCACCTAACATACATACAAGTTTTTTAAACCATTTGAAAGATTTTATTTTTAAGTGTAAAAATCAAACATGAAATGTTGCACAGAACTTAACTCAGTTCTGTCTCATTAAAAGTAAACCCCATGGGGGAGTTCCCTTCGTGGCTCAGTGGTTAGTAAACCCAAGTGGAATCCATGGGGATGCAGGTTCAATCCCTGGCCTCGCTCAGTGGATTAAGGATCTGGCATTGCTGTGAGCTGTGGTGTAGGCCACAGACACAGCTCGGATCCTGAGTTGCTGTGGCTGTCTGATTCGACCCCTAGCCTGGGAACCTCCATGTGCCATGGGTGCAGCCCTAAAAAGCAAAAAAAAAAAAAAAAAAATCCTTAAAAAATTAAAAATAAATAAATCCCATGGGCATTAGCAAAGCGCTAAATCAGTATCTCTGAAGTATCTGTTATTTAGTTGCAATGATATTTTCTAATGAATGATTATTTCAGTCTCAGCTCATGAAAAACAGAATTATGAGTGAATTACCAAGGAGAATCTTTAAAAGAAAATGTTGCACTTACTAAATACTGATTTTTCAGGAGTCCCCCTGTGGCTCAGTGGGTTAAGTTTTCGATGCTGTCACTGCTGCAGCTTGGCTGGCTGTCACAGTGCCGGATCGGTCCCTGGCCTGGGAACTTCCACATGCCATGGGTGGGGTCAGAAAAAGTATTTGAATTTTCAGGGAAACTTCAGCCAACATGGTGCAGATTCTCACTAGTTGGATGACTTTGGCTCCCGTAAATGAAGTCGGATCACACTCAGTAATGACTTGTTTGTTGTGATTTAGAAACCAAATGCTTCTGAATGTGCTGTGTTATCTTCGCTTACAAATTCATCTCGAGTTTGCTGTTTAATAGCATTGCTTTAACACGTTTTACTTATAGAATCACAGACCTTATGTCTTAATTGAATTGTTTTGCTTCTGAATATCACCCATGCTTTTTCAGTCTACAGATGTTATTGGATTGCAAACATAGCCACTTAAAAGGAGTAGGGTGAGCTGTGTTAAATTCTATTGTGATCCATACTTCCTAAATTTCCTTACAGTTTTTACTAAAATTTTGTCCTTTTTGGCTTATAGGGAATTCCTCTAGTTTCTCATTTCTAAAGCTAAGCCTCAAACACTGGAAATACTTGTATGACTGATGAGGTTTAATTACACCAATGGGAAAAAAAGCAAACGATGGCTGGTGTGGATCAGCTGCTCAGAGCATGCAGCAATCTGGGCCATGCTGATCGAAAGAGTGGAAAACAGTAGGCAATTTTTACAGAGGAAGGGTCATGGGTGGAAAGAGCAATTAACACTCAAAAAGATGGCCTCAGAGTCTGCGCTGGGAAGAGAAGATACCTGTCATCCAAGACACTCTTGTTCCCCCAGGGCAGAAATTTCAATGAGCAGGGTTATTCCTAGATTTTTTAAAAAAGCAATGAAATGGTTAAATGGTATACACATTCATTTTTATTTGATGCCAATTTGATAATAGTTTATTTTCCTTAGAAAATCAGAGCCGAGTTTTTTTTTTTCTTTTTGTCTTTTAAAGAAAGTCGGGAAAGTGAGCAGTGAATAATGTAGCTGGACTGCTGAATAGAACATTCTACCCCGATTGTGTTGAGATTCACATTCTATGGTATTTATCAATTTAGCCTCATCATAACCTCTGCTACTCTATGGAAAGTTGGAATAGCCCATTTGCTTTATGGATAGCCCAGGCCACTCTACGGCAATGTAGAATAATGTCTGGCATTTAACATAACAGAATGATACTGGCAAAATACAGCCCCCAAATAAAATTTCTAAACTTTGACTGCTCCCCTCTTCTCTATTCTTCCCTATTTTTATTTCCTATTTGAATATTCAGCCCATTCAGCAATCCTACTCCTGGGCATATATCCAGAAAAACCAAAAATTTTAGTTCAAAAAGATACATGCACCCCAATGTTCATCACGACAGTATTTACAACAGCCAAGACCTGGAAGCAACTTACATGTCCATCCACAGAGGAATGGATAAAGAAAATGTGGTACATATATGCATGGAATATTATTTAGCCATAAAAAAATAATGGAATAACGCCATATTTAGGACACGGATGGACCTAGAGACTATCATACTAAGTCAGATGAAGACAAATATCATATGATATCACTTATATGTGGAATCAAAAAGATCCTACAAAGAACTTATTCACAAAACAGAAATAGACTCACATAGAAAACAAACTTATGGTTACCAAAGGGGAAAGGGGACAAAGAGCTAAGTTGGGAATTTGGGACTAACTGATGCTCACTACCGTATATAAAGCAGATAAACAACAAAGACTGACTGTACAGCACAGGGATCTATACTCGATATCTTATAATAACCTATAATGGAAAAGTATCTGAAAAGGAATATATATATATATATATGTCATCTATCTATCTATCTATCTATCTATCTATCTATCTATCTATGTGTACCTGAATCACTTAGCTGTATACCTGAAACATTGTAAATTAACTATACTTTAACTATAAAATAAATAAACAACCCGAACACTTCCTCACTGCAGTCTTCTTGAATTTCCCCGGTAAGGATTATCCCTCTCTCAGCGGTGTTCCTACAACAATTTGCGTATGTTTCTATTATGATATCTATCTCATCCTGTCCTAACTCTACCGTATTATAAGAAATATACTCTTATGAGAATAACCCCTGTCTCAGAGTTTCCACTGTGACTCAGTGGGTTAAGGACCCCACACAGTGTCTGTGAGGGTGTGGGTTTGACCCCTGGCCTTGCTCAGTGCATTAAGGCCTCAGCTGCAGCTTCTATTGGACCCCTAGCCTAGGAACTTCCATATGCCATGGGGGCAGTCCTTAAAAAAAAGTAACTGCTGTCTTATCTATGATGATACCCACAGCCGTCTTCATGCTCATCAAACTAAAGATATTTTCTCAGGACTTGATTCTATTTATTACTTTTGCTCTTTGTGTTTAATTGTCATTTTCTTTGCTCTCCACCTAACTTCCCTGGCTACAGTATCCAACACATTTGTATTTTTTAATAAATGACTCTGTGTGGTAGTTCTACGGATATCTACCACATTCAAAATTCAGATGTAGGAGTCTTGCCCTTCGCTGAAAGAAGTCTGTACAAAATAAAGCATTGAATATCTACTGGAATTTCATAAACAGTCTCCTAAACGTACAGCAACCAATATCAGATTTAAGAGGAACTGAATGAGAAACTCAAATAATACAGGCCAAGAAATAATTATCTGATCTGTAAGAGCAAAAGAAAGAAAAATGAAGGTTTGAAGGGAATTCAACACATCCAAAAACCTTCATCTATGTATAATGTTATCGAGACCACAGAAGTGGATTTTTTGTATTATAAGCAACTGTCTCTAACCCTGAGAGGCAGTTTGACCAAAAGAGAAAGGAAGGAAAGAATAAAAAAGAAGAGAAAGAAATAAATACAGTGACAGAGAAAGAGAGAGCGAAAGAAACAAAAAGAAAGAAAGGAAGAAAGGAAGGAAGGAAGGAGGAAGGAAGAAAGGAAGGAAGGGAGGAAGGAAGGAAGAAAGAGGGAGAGAGGAAGAAAGGAAGCAAGAAAGAGAAAGAAAGGAAGGAAGAAGAAAGGAAGAAAGAAAGAAAAGACTGAAGGAAGGACTTCTGATATTATTCCACTTGGCGTAGATACTGACTAAAGGTATTTTGGAATGTTTTAATTCTATATGTCACCATGAATATCACAGTAATGGTTTTCTATTTTGACGCCAATGGTATCATTTGCAAACAGTGGCATTCTATCACTGAATAGTCTGTTGGTGGTTACAACCCAAGACGTGCGCTATTGTGGGACAGCTGACACATCCCTTCCCACTTCATTACTCCTTCACCAAACATTTCTGGTTTCTTTTGTATCTAGCAGCTGTTGCACAAGATGCAAACAAACAGAGAAGCCCACGTGCTCTTAGAAGGGAGAGCAGAAGTGATTGATTTTTACTTCTAAGTATAGAGGAAAAGTCTGCGGAAAGTCAGAGCAGCCTGACCTCATTTCAAGGATGATTAGTTTGCCAAGTAGGGAGAGATGGGAGGGGACAGAGATTTTCCAGACGAGGGAATGCGGAAAAAGGCCAGAGATGTGATGCATGTATGGTCAGAAAGCTCTGACTAGAAACATTTTACTGGAGCACAAAGTCCAGTGGAGAGAATTGCAGCTAGGATGCTTGAGGTGTAGGTCCAATGTAAGACCCCGTGTTTAAAGAAAAGGAACTGGCCCTCATCCCTCTGGCTGCTGGTTCCCTCAAGTGTGTGTCAAAGTCACTTGGCACCTTGTGAAAATAACCCACGCCTAACACTTCTCGTGCAGCAAATCCAGGGTGAGGTCTGGAAAACCATTTTGAGCAAAAATCCTCAGTGACATTTTGGAAGGTAGTTTTGTTTATACCTTGAGGAAGTAGCCATAGTAATTGGGGGATGGTGAGGCAAGAGTTAACAAGAAGCACGACATTCTGCAAGGCAACTTCGGGTGGGGAAAAGAAGGAAACTAGACACACGATGTGATCTGACCACACAACTGTTTGTAAACCCCTCTGTCTGGGGTTAGGGAAACCCAGATCTCCTTAATTTGGCTTCATTATAGACTGGATGTGTTTCCCCTGAGCAGTTACCAGTTTCTCTGTCTCTCGTTTGTATCTTTCACTGAAGTGTGTTATATTATGAAACTTCCCTCTAAGTAGATAAGTAAGGGAGTCAAAAAGACTTTAAAATGTTTATGCTTTAGGAACCTTGAATAGAAGGTTTTATTTGCATTTCCTAACTTTGTAGGTTTTTTTAATTAAAGTATAGCTAATTTACAATTTAATTAAAGTATAGCCAATTTCTGCAATACAGAAAAATAACCCCAGCATACCTACATATACTTTCACTTTCTTATATTATCTTCCATCATGGTCTATCCCAAGAGATTGGATATAGTTCCCTATGCTGTAGAGTAGTTTATCCATTGCTTATCCATTCCAAACGTAAAAGTTTGCATCTACCAACCCCAGACTCCTCATCTATCCCACTCCCTCTCTCCCCTGGCAACCAGAAGTCTGGCTTTCTTTCTTTCCTTCTTTCCTTCTTTCTTCCTTCCTTCCTTCCTTCCTTACTTGCTTCCTTTCTTCCTTCCTTCCTTCCTTCCTTCCTTTCTTTCTTTCTTTCTTTCTGAGCCACACTTATAGCATATGGAATTTCCCAGGCTAAGGGTCCAATTGGAGCTGCAGCTGAGGCCAACCCCACAGCCACAGCAATATCAGATCCAGGCTATATCTATGACCTACATGGCAGCTTGTGTCAATGCTGGATCCTTAACCCTCTGAGCGCGGCCAGGGATTGAATCCATATCCTTTGGGATACTAGTCAAGTTCTTAATGCACTGAACCACAATGGTAACTCCCCACAAGTCTATTCTCAGCATCTGTTTTGTAGATAGGTTCATTTGTGCCTTGTTTTAGATTCCACATATAAATGATATCACATAGTATTTGTTTTTCTCTTTCTGACTTATTTCATTTACCATGAAAATCTCTAGTTGCATCCATGTTGCTGCAAATGCCATTACTGTGTTCTTTTCTATGGCTGAGTAGTACTTCGAATAGAAGTTTTACGATTGTAAATTATGCACATGTTATAGACTGATTAAATCGGGGATCTGACCCAGATTGGATAATATTCAATACTAGTGGATATCAGCTAACAATTAAGTTTACAGTTTTGAAATTATAACATCCCTTTTTACTATGAAATATCAATGTAAACTTAAAGAAAAAAGAGTGCATAGTTGCTTGTTTTAGTTAAAAATCGAGTTCTCTCTTGGCTCAGTGAGTTAAGGATCCAGTGTATTGACCACTATGGGTCGGATTGCTGCTGTAGTGTGGGTTGGATCCCTGGCTTCAGAAATTCCACACGCTGCAGGTGCAGCCCAAATGTCTATATATACACAATAAAATTAAATTTTAAAAAGTAAAGAAATCTCAATGTAGGAGATTTTCCTCATTTATTTTATTATCTATATTCCATTTATAACTGTAAAAGATATCCATTTGAATTATTTGTAATAATTTTAAAGTATTCCAATAGTTTTTACCATTGCTCTTAATGATTTATCTATAATGCACTGATGTACAAAGAATATCTTCATGCCATTATCAAAATCGCTGACTTTCCTGAACATTCACTTAATTTTATAGATTGCCTTGTAGTCTGAAAATAATGTTTGATCTCAAGACTTGTGAAAATATATGAAAATAGCAAGAGACTGCTTCTTTCATGCCTAAACGTAAGGCTGAAAATTCAAATTTTTCATATTATGTTCCCTTTTTTGGGTTTTAAACAATATATTTGCTCCTTTTGGCCCAAGGCATTTTAAGGCTTACAAAGCAAAGATGAGAAACAATGGCATATTTTTAAAGTGGTAAGGATTGAAACAAAACCAAAAATGAGTTTTAAAGCATGAGACAATGTTACATTTTACAAATTGATTTCATAAAAGGAAACATCATGGCAATACTTTCTCACAATTTTTATTGTTGCTTTGATTAAAACAAAATTGTCAGCTCAGATAAAACCTTTAATAACTCCACTTTGAAATTACATTAAACCTACGCCATCTGTTTGGCTAATTATGAGTGTTCATTATGTTAACATATCATAGGCGAAATATTTAGAACAGGAGCTATCATGTAGTAGGGCTCCATACTTTTAATTATCATTTTTATTTCCAAGAGACATTCTTTATACTGACTACAGACTGGGCTGAAATACCACCCAAGGAGGAAAAGGGAGAATATCAGGATATGATAAATAGAGACAGGACTAAGATGGTGGAACAGAAGGACTGGAGCTCAACTTCTTTCATAAAAACAACAAAATTACAACCAAATGTTGAACAACCTTTAACCAAATGGACTGGAAACTTTAAAAAAGATATTCTCTCCCAGGAGACAAAGAGGAAGCCACATCTAGAGGTAGGAGGGGTGATTAAGCAACCCAACACCTCCTGGGTGGGAAGCGCCACAGACTGGAAAGTAACTGTATCACCAAGACTCATCTATGGTAGTGAGAGTTCTGAGCCCCACATCAAATCCCCATGCTTGGGGATCTGGCATTGGGAGAAAGAGCCCCCGGAGCATCTGGCATTGAAGGTCAGTGAGGCTTGTGTGCAGGAGCTCCGTGGGACTGGGGGAAATGGAGACCCCATTCTTGAAAGGCACACACAGGTTTTGTGTGCACTGGGTCCCAGGGCAAAACAGAGACCTCATAAGAATCTAGTTCAGACCTCACTAAAGTTCTTGGAGGATCTCCTGGGAAAATGGGGGGTCACTGTGGCTTGTTGTGGGGGAAGGCTGCCTAAAGTCCCCCTAGGCACACAGCCGCTTCTAATCTCACCCAGAGACAAATCCCCACCCACCAGAGGGACAGGAACCAGCCCCAACCCCCAGTTGGCAGGCATCAGTCCCTTCCATCAGGAAGCCTACAGCAAACCCCCTTACCAACTTCAGCCACAAGGGAGACAGACACCGGAACTGAGAGGCTACAACTCTACTGTCTGCAAAAAGGACACTACACCAAAAACCTATAAAAATGAAAAGGTAGAGAACTATAACTCAGATAAGGAAGAAAGAAAAAGAAAAAAAAAAAAACAGGAAAACAACTAAGTGATCTGGAGATTATCAACCTCTAGGAAAAAGATTTTAGATTGATGATGCTGAAGATGATGCAAGACATTGCAAATAAAGTGGAGGCAAAGATTATAATTTATAGGAAACACTGAGCAAAGAAATACAAGATATAAAACTTAAGCAAACAGAGATGCAAAATACAATAACTGAAATATAAAATTCATTAGAAGCAACCAACTGCAGAAGGAAGAAAGCAGAAGAACAAATAAGTGAGGCAGAAGAATGAATAAGCGAGGTGGAGAGACTAGTGGAAATCACTGATGTGGACCAGAAAAGAGAAAAAAGATTGAAAAGAAATGAAGAGAGTCTCTGAGAACTCTGGGACAATGTTAAACTCACCAACATCCATATTATAGGGGTGCCAGAGGGAGAAGAAAGAGAGAAAGGGCCAGAAAAAATATTCAAAGAGATAACAGCCCAAAAATTCCCTAACGTGGGAGAGGAACCACTCACTCAAATACAGGAAGCACAACTAGTACCATATAAATAAACCCAAGGAGGAACACTCCAAGACACATATTAATTAAACTGACCAAGATTAAAAACAAAGAGAATATATTAAAAGCTGCTAGGGAAAAGAAACAAATAACATACAGGTGAACCCTGATAAGGTTATCAGCAGATTTTTCAGCAAAAATTCTGAAGATCAGAATGGAGTGGCATGATATATTCAACATGATGAAAGGAAAAAACCTCCAACCAAGATTACTTTACCCAGCAAGGCTCTCATTCAAAATTTGAAAGTGAAATCATTTTTATTCCCAAACTTCTGTAAAACATACCTTTTTTTCATTTAATATTCCTTTTAATGCAATGATATTTTAAAAATAATGACTAACTGGGCTTTTTTTATTTACTTAGAATAAATGATTTAACCTCTTGGGAACTGCTTCTTTTACAGTTGTTTTCAATTAGATAAACTTCATATGTACACACACACACACACATATATATATATATATATATATATATATATATATATATATAACTAGCTCAGTTTAAATATATACATATATTTTTTTTTAACTGAGCTAGTTATTTGACCATCACATTAATGTGTTCTTAAATCATATGAAAAGTATTTTTGTCATTTTTTTCTCTTTTTTTTTCAAGACCACAGCTTGCACCCTGGTTAGCCATCCTGAAAATATATCTATTGCTATTAGAAGAATTTAAAAAAAAAAAAAAAAGCTGAAGAAATTAATGAAAACCCTTTGCCATTATTTTGGAACAGTCTTCAATCAAAAATCTAGGTGCTTAAATTTGAATATTGGTTCTCAGACCAAAAGGAGGAAGATGCAATCAGAACTTATGCTTAATATCCTCCCGATAACTTCCTTACCATTACAAATTAAAATAGCTAACACACATTCATGTGCTTTTTGCCAGAAACTGTTATAAACACTTTGAATAAATTATCTAATTTATCTAAAGCTCCCTATAAATATAAATCTATTTCCAGGATTTTTTTTACATTTTTGTATTAGAGTTGGTTTACAATGTTGTGCCAGTTTCTGCTGCACAGCAAAGTGCCTCAGTCATATATATATATATACATATACATATATACACATTCTTTTTCTCACACAGTCTTCCATCGTAGTCTCTCCCAAGTGCTGCATATAGTTCCCTGTGCTGTACAGTAGGACCTTATTGCTTATCCATTTTAAATGTCATAGTTTTCTGTCTCCAGTTTTTTAGCTGGACTTTGATGCACAGACGAGTCAGGCAACTTTCCCAAGGTAACTTCTGCAGTGGGGAAGCAGAGCCGGGATTCATACTGGAGTCTGACTGGAGCCTGCACTTGTAAAAAGACCTCACGAAACTGCGGAGACCTCTCTTCATTCAGACGTGCACATACAAACAGATAGCGTCACTGATCACAAGCAGTCACTTAGATTTTTACTAGTATGTGAAAGTCTTGGTTTCAGTGATCTCAGCCAAGGTAATAATAGTGAGCTGTAAATTATGTATGAAATGAAATGACTATCTCTTTATCTTTAAACTGAAAGCTTCTCCAAATCTATGTTCACAGGTTGAAACAATTCTTTCTGAAGCCTCTTTTAAAAGTGGAAATTTAAATGGGTCCATGTGGAATAAAGACTAGACAGCTGTTCTCATACCAAGGTTACTGAAGTTACTGAACTGAAAGTCAGGAAACCGGATTTCTTAAACCAGCTCTGCTACCAACCAGCTGTGTGCTTTGAAGAAACTGAGTTCTCCTTCTTTGCCTTAGGTGTTTTTTTTTTTTTTTCCTTCCTATTATAATATCACAGGACTGAACTAGACAGCATCCACTAACTCTTTCAGTGCCAAAAATTTATGATTCTATAATTAGGAATAAAGAATATTGCCCATCCCCTTGAGCTAAGGTAAAATAATGGATCAGCCCATGTCTGAAAAATATGCCTTTAATCTCATGCGACATCTCAGGTCCCTGGTACACAGGAGAGCCGTACCAATCACATTTGGCTGCTTTGCTTCAAGAGTTTATGGCCAGAATTGGTTTGCTTTAGATAACACACTCTTGTGCTGTGCCATGGTTGCTAGGATACAGTTTTGTAAATAAAAGTTATTTTAAATATACATCCTGGTGTGGGGAGGGAAAAAAAACATGGAAAGTGGTCGGCCAGAGATTTAAACTGTCTTTTGAGAGGCTTGAGACAGATGCTTTAGCTAAATCTTGAAAAGGCCCATTTTCAAGCGTGTTCTGAAATTATTTTTGTTTTAGCCCAAAACTGAGTGAAGAGGGCTAAGGAGGTGGTGGGGCGTGGAAGGTTAGTAGTTAGGATGGATGGTTTTGAAAAAGCGTTTGGCTGATTTGCTTTTTTTTTTGCTTTTTAGGCCTGCCCCTGAGGCACATGGAAGTTCCCAGGCTAGGGGTCAAATTGGAGCTACAGCTTCCGGCCTACACCACAGCCACAGCAACGCTGGATCTGAGCAGCATCTGCGATCTACAGCAGAGCTCACTGCAATGCCCATGAGCATCCAGCATCCTCATGGATCTTCGCCAGGTTGGTTAACCACTGAGCCACGAAGAGAACTCCATCGCTGGGCTGTTTGAAAAGACCTGATATTGTTGCAACAGGGGCATTTTCTCCTGGATATTTATGCCTGTCTTTTCTACAAGAAAAAAGAGAGAGAGAGGGAATTTGATTGTCATCACCCACAATAGATCAAAAAAAGGCTTGATGTTAGGAACCCCTGTTGAAGGCCGAAGGGATTCCGAGTGGAGAACCCTGTCGCCAGGAGCAGGTGGCGAGCACGCTCCTCAGCGGTGGTGACAGGGCCACCGCTCCCCAGCAGGGACAGGCACAAAGCCCTGCCTTCACACCACCCACCATCCCGTCTCAGAGCGCCGAGGACCTCGCTTCGCAGATGCCCCTGGAAAGTGTGAAGGGTCGTGACCGAAGAGGGGCGTGTGCTTCGCTGCGCCTCCGGCTTTCCAGGAACTTCTGGGCAGCAAAGCTGTCACGGGCTGAGGGGTGGGTAAGAGTCGGGGGTCCGGCAGGAGCGTGGGTGCTGGGCAAGGGAGAGAAGGAACCGGCAGCGCGCTGCTGGGTTTCCAAGTCAGAGCTTGCCGGCTCCCCTCGTTTTACCGTGGGCCCGGCGGGCCGCCACGGCTTCTCTCGGGCTTTGTGCAGGGGGCCGGCTGCCTCCACCCACAGCGCTTGCTTTTGTTACTCTAGGCACCCGTTCGTATCACCGCACTCAGAGGGCCGGGGTTTGTGGAAATCGTGCCCGGTCTGGATCTGAGCGGCCGGTCCTGTCTCAGCCTGTGTCCATTCAAGAAACGTAACTTGGCCTTAGGTCGATTCAGGAAGAATCTCTTAGCAGCTGATGAGGGATTGAGGGCATCGCCCCACTCTGGGCATTGCTGGGTCACTGGGACGCTGACTGGTTCCAAGGGGCCACCCTGAGAAAGCCCCGTCACCACACACTGGCAGCCGCAAACCAGTCAGGAACGCTCCACAATCTGTCACCACAAGCAGTCCTTGCTTCCACCTGGGGTCACTGTCTTCTGTTATGACGTAATCGTTACTGTTATTACTGCCATTATATTATTACAGCGCTTTCTCAGGGTGGCCCTCTGGAACCAGTCAGCGTCCCATTACTATTATCACTGCCAATGATTAGGTCATAATGGCTGCTACTACTATTGTTACTATAATCGTTATCATCATCACTATGGTTATTATCATCAGTACCACTGCTACTACTGTTGCTATTATCATCATTATTATTATTACTATTGGCATTATTATTATCACTATTATCATCATTACTATGATTATCATACTGTTACGTTACCATCGTTGCTATTACTATTATTGTTTATATTATTATTATTACTACACTACTATTATAATTACTATGATTATTATTACTAGTATGATTTCTATTTATTGTTATTACTATTATCGTGAATATTATTATTATTATTGCATGCCCAACTCTTTTGCCAGGCTCTAAGGTTTCCTAGTCGTGAACCGTACATCGCAGGTCTTAGTACCCTCGCTACCCCACACCCCCCACACCCCCTCTCCCAGCCCTCCCCCACCTGTTCCTGTACTTGGAACAGGGTTACCTTTTGGTAAACATCCTTAAGCAAATGAAAATGAGAAGTGCAGCAGATTATTTCACCGTTATTTGAACTACTGTCTGAAGGCCAGAGATGTTCTTAGGACTTCTCTCATTCTTAGTACTTTCTTAGGGAGGAAAGAGGGCTGAAACACGCCACCCAGTCTGGCTGATTTGTATGTGCTGTTCTGAGCGAGGAGTCAGAGCACCTAGCAGCAGGCGTGAGGTCACTCAAGCCCACAGGGTTTTCCTTCCTTCTGCTGCCTGGTTTGCCCCAGTCCGGCCCTTCTCTTCTTTCTCTCCTGCCCGACTCGGGATCACTCACCCCTTGTCCTTCTGTGTATCTTCCTTGTTCAAGTTGTAAAAATAAATGAAAAAAGAGAAGAGTAAAGCAGTGACTATTGCAGAAAATTAAAGGTTAATTTGGAAGTGGCTGGTGTCTGGGCCCCTTGGCTAATAGAAGGACACAAATGGTGACCTTCTCCCACCTGTGCGCTGGGAAAGCATGCAGCAAAGTGCTGGACCCTGGCGTTCAGGCTGCTTCACAGAAATGGAACTTAAAACAAGTTGGCTCTCACTGCCAGAGAAGAACGGGGAACATAAAGCTTGCCAAAAAGAACACTGAAAAAGCAGGAGAACATAAAAATAACAAACTCGGAGTTCAAGCCTACTGCCTTCAAAGAATTCTATGATTCCAAAGATGTGGATATGTTACATACAGCCAGTTCCTAGAATTTTCAGTGAGCCACACTTCACGGGGATGTGTATTCATTTTATTTTATTTTTTTGGCCACACCCAAAGCCTATGGAAATTCCCAGGCAAGGGATTAAGCTGTGACCTATACTGCAGCTGCGGCAATGCCAGATACTTTGACCTACTGAGCCAGGCCAGAGATTGAACTCGTGTCTCCACCAAGACCCAAGTCACTACGGTGGGATTCTTAACCCACCATACCACCTCAGGAACTCCTGGGGAAGTATTTTTAAATACAAGGCATTTGCAGTCAGCCATGCCTGTGGTTGAGAATCTCCACCACCGGCTGGTCTTGCGGCCTTGGGTTTCTGAGCTCTTTAGCATCTGATGACGTGAAATAAAGGATAGAATTATTTCAAATGTAAAATAAAATTAAATGCTGATTGAGCCCAACGTGTGTTAGACTCAGTCCTGCTCACACACAGGGCCTTCTTTAATCCTCATCAGGACATGATTCGCACATTTTTTGATGCCATAGCTGAGATAAATAAGAGCTAAGTCACCCACCCAAGGTGACACAGATGGTAGGTGGGAGAATCGGGACTCAAGCCCAGGCTGAGGGCTGAGAACCCACTCTCTTAAAGACTGTTTTTTCAATCAATTTTTTTTTGCAAAATCTTAGACATGGAAATCTCATTAGAAAGAGTTCGGTACAACATATTATTTACATGTGAGGAGCTTGGGCTCTGGACACTGGGTTAGTATCACCAGAGAGTGACAGGAGAACAAACCAGGTCTCAGATCTCAGATCTCTGCAAACACACTGGAGCCTCCGTCTGTGTGGTGTGGTCTCTCCTGGCTCGAGGGACACATCTTAAGGGGTTTGATGGGGTCCAAGGGAGCAGACAAAAGAAAATTTGTCTCCAGAAAAGGTTTTTCAGTGGTTTCAGTATTTTATATCAATTAGTAAAACAAATTATACCTGGCCTGCAGGAATTTCATGTCATCTGCAGCAGCAGAATAAAAAGGTCAGTGCAGCAGAAAGGGTCAGAAAAGCCCAGAGAAGAACAAGAGGTGGTTTTGAGGGTGCTCTGTATCTCCACCCATGAGGAGATTTGGCCATTGCATTTTCCTTTTTTTTTTTTTTTTGTCTTTTTAGATCCATACCCACAGCATATGGAAATTCCCAAGATAGGGTTCAGGTAGGAGCTACAGCTGTGGCGTCTGCAGCCTACACCACAGCTCACCGTAGCACCGGCTCCTTAACCACTGAGCGAGGCCAGGGAACGAACTTGCATTCTCACAGATACTAGTCAGATTCGTTTCTGCTCAGCCACCACGGGAACTCCAAATTTTTCATCTCCGATCCATCACTGACGAGGACTTTATATGAAAGAAATAGAAGGGACGCTATAGCAGTCTTTAGAGTCTTTACCCTTTTTGTCTGTGTGTAGTCAGGGGTGTGTGTCCGTTTCCCCTTAGCTCTCCCTGGTCTCCTGCTGGAGGTGCAGGAACGTGGCAAGCGCCTCTCCCTAGAGAAGCTCAGGACCATTCACACTGTGCGACTCTTGCTTCACAGCCATCCTGGGGCACGTGCGGAGAAGATGCAATGGTCTCCTTGTGTCCAAGAGAAGAGTGAGTCTCGGAGAAGGGAAATGACTAATGCCATCTCCCTGGGTTGACCTTTTGATGCTCCTGGCCTCCGGGGGGGATAGTGTCTTCGACCACGCCTGCTTCTGTCTCCCAAGTGTCTAGACCTCTGGCCCGGGAATGAGCTGTAATTTACCTGCAGATCTATCCCTGTCTATTACTTTATAGTGTTTGTTTCCATCATATTGGTGATAAAGATAGAAAAATAGTGGAGAGTCACTCCCTCTGAAAAGTGGAGCTGGAACCCACAGTTACTACAAACCTCGTGACAACGGGAGCTAATCAATGTTTATTTTTACCCACAAAGGCAAGAGGTCACTCACTGCCTATAGAAATAGGTACCGGCCCACCCCGAGATAAGGGTTAACAGGAAAGTTTTCAACCGCAAGTGTACCAGATAGGTATGTCCGGAGACTGCATGCTTCAAGTGCTAAGGAAAGTTGGTTTGTATCACATACATTACTCCTTTAGCCATTGTTTTCAAACTCGTGTTTATCTTTTGGAAGGGTTTGTGCTGCTTGTTTCTTTTTTATTTTTTGACTTTTATTTTTTCTGTTTTTTTCCTGTTATAGTTGATTTAAAATGTTCTGCCAAGTTCTGTTGTATGGCAAAGTGACAAAGTTTTATTTTATCAAAATAAAATATCTTTGATATCTTCTTTCCTTCATGGTCTATCCCAGGAGACTAGATATAATTCCCTGGGCTATATAGTAGGATCTCACTGTTTATCCATTTTAAATGGAATAGTGCATATCTACCAACCCCAAACTCCCTGTCTTTCCCACCTATTCCCCCCTCCCTCTTGGCAACCACAAGTCTGTTCTCTACATCTGTGAGTCTGTTTCTGTTCTGTAGATAGGTTCATTTGTGCCATATTTTAGATTCTACATATCATAGATATCATATGTTTTTGTCTTTGTCTTTTTGACTTAACTTCACTAAGTATGAGAATCTGTAGTTGCATCCATGTTGTGCAAATGACATCATTTCACTCTTTTTTATAACTGAGTATTGTTCTGTTGTATATATAGTACCACAACTTCTTAATCCATTCATCTGTTGATGGACACTTAGGTTGTTTCCACGTCTTGGCTATTGTGAATAGTGCTGCTATGAACATAAAGGTACATAGATCCTTTTGAATGAAAGTTGTGTCCAAGTATATGCCCAGGAATGGGATTTTCTTATTTCTTTTACAGTCCTCAAAGGTTTATTTTAAAATTCTGAGATCAAGTTGATACAGTAACACCCCAGTTAATCAGATTGCCTGTGGAAGGGAGAGTCCTGTTAACAGGAGTTTGATTAAAATAAAACACATTACTTTCATTTCAAAAATTGTCACTGAAAAATATTGCTAAATGCATTAGTGAATTAGCACTTCCATACAGAACTAGCTCCCATGGCCCTCTCATTAAGCTTACAAAGAATGACAAGGATGGAAGGGGTGTCTCTCCAGCGCCTGGTTACAAAGCACCACGATTCCTCACCACGAGCAAGAGAAATCCCAAGAGAGAAAGGCCAGCAGGACATGGACCGAAGTGTGAGAACAGGATGCTTCTGGACACTGTTTTCAGTACGTCCATGAGCTTAGTCTGCATGAATTCACACCTGAGTAGTACCTCGAGGGAGTTGCAATAAAAATAGAAAAAACAGGGGAAAAAAAGATAGAGAGAGAGATCTGGGAATATCAAGCACATGAGTGGGCTTCAAATACATGTTGGGAGCAGAAATTGGCACAACTCCGTACATCAAGTATAATTTAAAAAAATGTATGCGATGGGGCCAGCAGCACAGACAGCAGTGCCCTCCCTTCATGCTGGGTGACTGCAGTGCTGCTCATGGACCGTGATCCAAAGATTTCGGGGGGCCCTGGGATTCCAAAGAGTGTGATAATTCTCCCAGGTAGACATGAAACGGTAACAATTCCAGACTGCGAAATAAATGTAAGAAAATTCAAATAAATTATGACAGCTGTAAAAACTAAATCAATGAACTTTAAAATGGCAGTTAAATGATTTGCAAGGCCTTCCCATTGTGGCTCAGAGGAAACGAACCCAACTAGTATCCGCGAGGACGTGGGATCAATACCTGGCCTTGCTCAGTGGGTAAGGGATCCGGCACTCCCATGAGCTGTGGTGTAGGTCGCAGACATGGCTCAGATCCCATGTTGCTCTGGCTGTGGTGTAGGCTGGCAGCTGTGGCTCCAATTCCACCCCTAACCTGGGAATTTCCATATGCCATGGGTATGGCCCTAAAAAGACAGAAAATAAATAAATAAGTAAATTACAAAAGTTTCCCAGATGCCTATGTTTGGTAAGTGCTCTAAGCAAGTGTTGCCCTGTCTGTTGGGTACCCAGGCTGTCTCTGACAGCAGTTCTTTGGAAGGAGAGGGTTGGATATTAGTACTCTTGGCACAGACACGGTCTTGCTCAACACAAAGACACCCCAAGACACAGAAGGCACAAGCATGCACAGAGGCACAGCCAGGGAAGACTGGGGCAGGCAAAGAGAAACTTGGCAGAAGATGTGGTACATAGATACAATGGAATACTACTCAGCCATAAAAAAGAACAGAGTAATGCCACTTATAGCAACATGGATGAAACTACAGATTTTCATACTAAGAGAAATAAGTCAGATGGAGGAAGACAAATATCACATGATATCACTTATGCATGGAATCTAAAACATGACACAAGTGAACATCTTTATGAAACAGAAACAGACTCACAGACATAGGAAACAAACCTGTGGTTACCAAAGGGGAAAGGGCGTGGGTGTTGGCGGGCATGTGAGTGGAAACCTGCAGAGTCAGAGGGACACAAGGGGAATTTCTGAACGGGAGAGAATTAAAAAATAGAGGGTGTCAAACCAGAAATTTCAAATCAAAGCCAGGGAAAGAGTACCCTGGGCCCCACCCCAGCCCATCCCACCCCACCCCCACCAACTCAAAATTTCCCATTTGTGTATCTTGGGTTCAAGGAAAGAAATGAGAGCTGTGTGGAGTCAATTTAGAAGTGGTATCACCCCCTCCTTTTTTTTTTTTTTTACTTTTATTCATTTGCTTATTTACTTTGCCCCTCCCCCATGGAGGCAGGCAGAAGTTCCCCCCTCAGGAATCGAAACTGCACTACAGCTGTAACTAAAGCCACATCAGCAACAACGTGGGTTCCTTAACCTTGGAGCCACCAGGGAGCTCCTACGTATCACTCGCTGCTATGTGATGCTCAATTCTGCCTCTGGACTGTAAAAATCACCTAGTCCTTTCTCTTAACTTTCTAGATGTTTATAAGCCCTCCTCTGAACAGTCAACAACTATTTCTTTTTGAGCTTTGTTTGTCTTAGGCAATGTGTTGGACGCCATGCACATTCCAATGGCACAAGGCAGCCCCTGAGATTGTTTTCTTTCCCTCGTACACAGGAAGTATGCATTTGCTATATTCATTCCCAATAGAGCTTTACTGAAAATAGTATGAAAGACGGACGTGCAAGGTACAGTGTGCAGGATATGGAAGTGCAAAGCCATAAGAGGAGCCTAAAAGTATACTTCCATCTAATTAATATGATTTCTTATATAAAGCACAACAATTAAATGCATCAATTTGAGAACATAGCAAAATTCCACCACGTAGTACACATTGCCCCCAGAAAATCACCCACATTTCTCAAATTGGAAATACATCCTCAGGGTATTTTCGCCAGAAATGATATTTTTTTCCTTCTCCATGGCCATGTGTTCAAAGAAATCTCTCTCTTTTTTTCCCTCTACTTTACAGGCAAATTAATACTTATCAGCCACAGCTCTGCCTTGGCCTATGTTCTGATGCATTTTTCCATTGGCAAAGTACAAATCAGCCTTCACTGGCTTTGGCCTCACAGAAAATTGGTCTAAGTGGATTTGGGAAATGTTGGCTAAAGATGACTTTCTCACGGTGACAGACAGGCTACCGGGTGGCTGTGACCTCCAGGTAACTGACACAGTCTCATTCAGATTCCAGACTTGCAGGAGAGACAACAGACCAGGAAGAGAAGGGTCCCATCCATCTGGTCCATCCACCTGCGGGCGGGCTTGGGGCTGGAGAGCAGGGGGAGAGAAGGCCACCACCAAGAAGTGAGAAGGAACCTCCGGCAGGATCCGCTCCAGGCTGTAATCAGGGCTTCTACACCAACAGGATTCAAAGCAATCGGGGAAGACATTGTGTGGAAAAGATATCTCTAGGGTAGGATTAAAAAAAAAAAGTAGTTGAGCTGTTCTTCAAGGCTGGAGGACACACTACTGTGGCAATGAGAAAACAGAAAGCCCAAAGGTATCTTATCTCAATGACAGCTAGAGAGTTTAATATTAACCCAAGGTCAAGGACAGCTCCTGAGCTTAGAAGACACAATTTATTTCACAAGGCCACTGAAAGAGAAACACGGTGATTTCCAGTAGGTATGCTCTTCTACCAAGTTTGTGGTAAGGTGTTGAGTTTGATGGGCACACACATGGCGAAAACAAGCTTTCTTGGTTAGCCTTTTTTTGTATCCCAGCTTCCACACACAAGTGGAACTGTGTGTAAGAGGCAACCAAAATTTTACATTCTCCTAAAAGCTTTACTCTTAATGGCAGATATATAGTAATAATAGCACAAATATTATTTTTAATAAAGATGATTGCTATAGTTAGCGGCAATATTATCTCCTATTTAATAACTATTAAAAAGAAGAAAGGGGGAGTTCCCGTTGTGGTTCAGTGGTTAACGAATCCGACTAGGAACCATGAGGTTGTGGATTCGATCCCTGGCCTTGCTCAGTGGGTTAAGGATCTGGTGTTGCCTTGAGCTGTGACTTTGGCTGTGGCTGTGGTGCCGGCTGGCGGCTATAGCTCCGATTAGACGCCTAGACTGGGAACCTCCATATGCCACGGGTGTGGCTCTAGAAAAGGTAAAAATACAAAAAAAAAAAGAAAGAAAGGGAATATTTTATGCTTAGCCACTACCTGTTTTCGTTTTTGTTTTGGCAGCACCCATAGCATGCAGAAGTTCCTGGGAAAGGGATCAAACCCATGCCACAACAGTAACAACCCCAGATCCTTAACCCCCTGCACCACTGGGAAACTCATAAGTACTACTTTTAAATAAAGATTTTCAGCATGTAAAACTCTATAAAACAAATATACATTCATAAGCAAAAAAAAATGACATTGAGCAGAGTCTCACACTTTATATAAAATCTAACTCAAAGTAGATCATAGGTATAAATCTAAAACATAAAACTATAGATCTTTTAGGAAAAAAACAGATGAAAATCTTCAAAATTTAGGCAAAGAATCCTTAGACTTGACACCAAAAGAACTAGCCGTAAAAGGAAAAATTGACATATTGGACCTCATTAAACATGAAAATGTTTACTCTGCAAAAGACCTTCTTAAGAGGATGTAAAGACAAATTACAGACTGGGGGAAATATTTGCATACCATATATCTGACAAAGGACTAAAATCCAGAAAACGTAAAGAACTCTCAAAAGTGAATATTAAAAAAAATACCAATTAGAAGATGAGCAAAACACATGAACAGACATTTCACCAAGAGGATATCCAGATGGCAGCGAAGGGGGTGAAAAGATATTCAACTTCTTTAGGCATTAGGGAAATATAGACTAAAACCATGATGATATAATAATTTCACTCCTATGAGGATGGCTAAAATAAAAATAGGGACAACACTAAATGCTGGTGAGGATGTAGAAAAACTAGGTCACTCCAGCAACGCTGGTGTGGCTGTAATATGGTCCCGACAATCTGGAAAACAGTTTGGCAATTTCTTATAAAATAAACCCATAATTACCATGTGACTCACCAAATGCACTCCTGGGAATTCACTCCAGAGAAAGGGAAATTGATATTCACAGGAAGGACCTATACACAAATGTTCTTAATAGCTCTGATTATACTAACCAAAGAACCAGGAAACAACTCATATCCTAAAGCAGATCAACGGTCAAACAAACTGTGACACATTATACTAGAAAATACTGCAAAGTAATAAAAAACCATGAACCAATGAGACACACAACATCCTGGGTGAACCTCTGAGAAATCATGCCAGTTGAAAAACCCAGTTCCAAAATGGTGATACACTGTATGCTTCCTTCTGTAACATCCTTGAAATGACAAAAATTAAAGGAAAAGAGAACAGATTCATGGCCCTCAGAGACTTAGGATAGAGGAAAGGAGGGGGGAGGGGAAAGAGCGAAGCTGTAAAAGGGCCGTACTAGGTATCGGGTGTGGAGTGTTATGTATTTTGACTTTGGGAGTGACCATACGTGTGACAAAGTCATAGAGAACTAAACACACACACGCAAATGAATGCGTGAAAAACTGGTGGAGTCTAAATAAAGGCAATGGATTTTGGCACTGCAGATTTCCCGGTTGTGATTTTGGCCTCTAGTTATGATAGGTGCTGTACTAGGAGGAAAGTGGATAAATGTTCTGTGGAACATCCGTGTGTTATTTGGTATAGCTGCATGTGAACCCGGTTATCTCAAAAAGATGCTGGAGTTTCCGTTGTGGTGCAGAGGAAACAAATCTCACTTGTATCCATGAGGATGCAGATTCCATCACTGGCTTCACTCATTGAGTAGGGGATCCAGTGTCGCCATGAGCTGTGGTTTAGGTCGCAGACGCAGCTCAGGTTCTGTGTTGCTGTGGCTGTGGCGTATGCTGGCAGCTGCAGTTCCAATTTGACGCCCCCTAGCCTGGGAACTTCCGAATGCCACAGGTGCGGCCCTAACAAGCAAAAAAAAAAAAAAAAAATATTGTTACAAAGGGAAAAGGTACCCACTTCCTCAGGGGAAAAAAAATCTATACAGTGTTCTAGCAGAACACAGAAATGCTTAATTGGCAGATATGTGACCTAAGGCATATTTATATGAAACAATTACAGATTTATAAACTGTGTCTACTATCTAAAGTAAAAGAAAATTGCATCTTTGAAGACACAAATTTTAAATCAGTAATCTTCCCTGCCAGACACTGAATTCTGTCTCCATCTTTCATTAGCACTTGTTTTATTCACAATAAATGGACAGGAATTATAGATACTGGCAAGTCCCTTGCAGAGTTTCAGAACCTCACATTGGATAAAAGAGTTGGCAATAGAATTATTTGTTCTTTGATGCTTTTTCATGTGCCCAGGTACCAACAGGATAGTCTAGGGGGGTTGGAATTTTTGTTTGTTCTCTTAGGTCCTGAAGTATTTCATTAGAAGTCTCCTAAATTGATGCATGTGTCAGAGCTCCGTCCTAATTATTAAGAACTATTTTAGTTCAGGTAGGAGAGGAAAGAAAATCTGTCTTAAAACCTGCAAATTCTTGGTTCAAAAGTAAATGAAACTGTGGTAAACCATAATGGAAAAGAATCCGAAAAATAATGTATCTATACCTACCTCTGAACCCCTTTGCTGTATAGCAGAAATGAACACAACATTGTGAACCAACTATATTCCAGTAAAAAAAGTGACTGAAGAAGAAGAAATGTAGAATTGAAAGCTCAAGGAAGAGGTTCATTCATTTAATTATTCTGCATTAAAAATCTGAGGAAACTATGGGGAGGGTCATGCAAGATATTGTGTCTGAGAAACAGGAGTGGAGGAGAATGAGCGGGAAAGGACCAGGCCAGGGAGGGCGTGGTTCTGTTGGAGGGCCTCTCTCAGGTGCTGACAAGACATTTTTTTTTAAGCTTAATTTTATTGGAGAATAGTTGACTTACAGTGTTGTGTTAGTTTCAGGTGTACATCAAAGTGAATCAGTCATAGATAAAATACATCCATTTTTTTTTTCCACATATAGGCTATTACAAACTATTGAGACACTATTTGTAAAAGCTCATTCTGATCTTGGATAATGAATGAAGAAGTCCAAGAGGGGATGTGGAGGTTTTTATTTTTTACCAAGACTAAATAGCCAGTTTTTCTAAAGTGTATGACAACTCATTATCCTTCGTATTTTTATGCCGTAGAACTCTGAGAAGTCTTCTTGATAGTAACACGGATATTCCTAGATCCTGCAACATGACAATAATAAACAGGCTATAACACACTAAAAAATTCAAAGATTAATTGAAATGAACTAAGAATAAGAAATACATTTATATGGAAAAATGATGAACAAGTATCCTGAGTTTCTCAACTATAAAAAGAATGCAGTAAAATCAATCTGAAAGGTTATCATGATGATTAAATAATATACATAAAATTCTCAACAGAATGTCTGGTGTGCAATAAGTGCTTTGCAAGTGATAGTCCAAGGGGAAAGTATGATGAGACAGAAATAAAGTGAGCTAGACTTCTGCACAGTTTTTAAAAATTTAGAGCCATTTAGAGATAATAAAACTTAACTTTGTTTGCATATCTAGCCCTTTCTAGTTAATACTCAAACAGAAACAGATCCTTTGTTGCACTTCAAGATTTTTGCAGACTTACGTTTGTCCCTTCTTTTTAATAAAAAGTGGTTCATTTAGCTTAATTTTCAGGACATTTAAAATAGGCAGTCCTTTAGAAGATTCTTCTCAAAAGTAGTGGAATATTTGTGGAATAGTTTTGAAGCATGTGCACTTCCACTGTGACTCTAGGTCGCCCTTATCCTTGTATCCAAGACCAGCAAGGAGCTTTGTGGAAGTGCAGTTATGTGCCTGTGCTTTTGCATCCTGACACTGCTCCAGAGCAGCACTGCCGGGAACAATCACATGAAACTCATTGCTAAACCTATTATAAGGATATTGTCCAGCTACTGTTACTCAGAGGACACAGTGTCCCTTTTAAGAGGACCTGAAGAGAACTTCCTCTCTGGTTTCAGAGAAATGAGTTTCTCCTAAAAACAGACTGCTTTTTTATTTTCTGGACACTAAAATCACAATCCAACTATTTTTCCTGCTGGACATGCTCCTACCTCTCCCGTCAACGGTGCAGAAACTTATAATAATTGTACTACCATCTACACAGGAAGCAAATGTGGGCTATTTGGTAGGAATTCCAGGGTCCTGAGTACCAGAGAGTGTTAGGAGGCAGTGTGGACTCCAGGTGCCTGGTTCTATTGCCTGTGCTCTCCTACCACGAGTAGAATAACCAGCAGCCAGCTCCCAGCAGCTAGAAGGAACTGGCCTTTGAGTCTTCCAGGAGAAACCATCCGACTGGCAGGGCAGAGTATGCCCTGCAAGGACAGATTAATGCTGACCTTTCTGAAATACGTCTCCCATGAGTGAAACACCAGGCCTCCTGGCCGACATCCACACCTAGGAAAACCAAGGCAAAATGCCATTGCTAATTCAAATTCCCCTAGTGGAAAACAATTCCTGAAAACCCACAAGAGTTAAATAGACCTCGGAAGAGAAATCTGAAGCACTCCTCTTTGTAAACTATCCTTTGATGTAAGCATTAGATTTGTTTTGTTTTGTTTTGTTTTGTTTTGTTTTTTTCCACACAAGTGTAATGTGCAAGTCCTGGGTCAGGGATTGAATCTGTGCCACGACAATGACAACCGGAGATCCTTAACCTGCTAAGCCACCAGGGAACTCCTAGGTATTAGAAAAATAACGAGGCTGTATGTCTGGAGAGCAGGCATTTGTATATTCCACTCAGGAGTAGCTTGTGTGATTGTGGAGGAAAGAATCTGAAAAGGAATAACTATATGCATATGGACAACTGATAATGTATGGATATGGATTCACTTTGCTGTACACCTGAAACCAATACAACATTGTTAAGTCAACTCCACTCCAATAAAATTTTTTTTTAAAAAAAGCTTGTGTGGAGTTCCCAACATGGCACCACAGGATCGGTGGCCTCTCTGCAGCACCAGGACACAGGTTCAATCCCCAGCCCAGCACAGTGGGTGAAAGCATTGGGCATTGCCACAGTTGTACAGGTTGCAACAGTGGCCCAGATCTAACCCCTGGTCTGGGAACTTCCACATGCTGTGAGGTGGAAAAAGAAAGAACAAAGAATCTTGTGTGAGAGGTATAGGACAAAATGTATAAACCTCAGTGAGGCCAAAGGGAGGTTAGTTTAAAGAGGGTTGAGGGGGAATTCAGACCACTGAACATGAATGCCTAGCCTTAGATTCTGATTCTAGGATGAGTGAGAAGGAGAAAACTGCTCCCTTCTGCATGGAGAAGAATGAATGTAAATGCTACACACTGGGACTCTGTTCAGTGAGTATCCCTTTTTTAACTGTAGCTAATTTGGGTTGAGTGTCTTACTCAACCAAGTGATTCAGACAAAGCAGCAAAGACAAAAGCCATGGGTAAGTACTTCCAAATAGCCTCAGAAAAGAAAGCTAGGGTAAGTAAGCCAGCCTCCTACAAATGCTCGTGTCTCAAGACTCCATTGAGACTTGTAATAAAGCTACGGACTCTCTTTTGAAAAGTACACCTGCACTGAAATAATTATATATAACTTGCCAAGGGCTTCTGTGTCCCTGGGGACATTGAAACAGGGACTCTACCTTTTCAAGGCCAGATTGGACCTTTATTATTTTCCTTTCCCAAGGTCACCATCCTAATTCAAGCCACTTTTATGACATTCCTGTTCCATGTTATTCTCTCCCAATCTCCCCCAGGGAGTTTACACTTCCTGTTGAATTTATCAACAACCAGCTTAAAATTGCAAATAGCTTGGAGTTCCCTGGTGGCTCAGTGGGTTCAGGAGCCAGCATTATCCCAGCAGCATCTCAGGTCACTGTTGCGGTGCTGGACCAATCCCTGACCTGAGAACTTCCATAGACCATGGATGCAGCCAAAAAAATTTTTTTTAATTGAAAATAACTTTGCCTCAACTGCTGAACAAACTGCAAACTCCTCAATGACTTGATCACAGTTTACCTAATCTCCCTATAAAGTCCTACAGTCCTACTAGGTTTATTTCTTGAATATATGTCATAGAATTTTTCCTCTCCATGCTTTTATTTATTTATTTATTTATTTATTTATTTATTGTCTTTATCTAGAGCTGCACCCGCGGCATATGGAGGTTCCCAGGCTAGGGGTCTAACAGCTGTAGCCGCCGGCCTTCACCACAGCCACAGCAACACGGGATCCGAGTCGCGTCAGCAACCTACACCACAGCTCACAGCAACGCCGGATCCTTAACCCATTGAGCAAGGCCAGGGATCGAACCCGCAACCTCATGGTTCTTAGTCGGATTCGTTAACCACTGAGCCACGACGGGAACTCCCATGCTTGTATTTTTAAAGGTACTTTTTTTTTGCTTTTGAATGCCTTCCTTTCTGTCTCTGCCTATCAAGCTTAGGTTTCAATTCAAACATCAAATAATCTTTAATATTGGCCTCATATTTTCCAGTTCCCATGGGCTTTATTATTTATGACATTTTATGGCATTTATTTATGCCATATTACTTATGGCATTTATTTATTTATTCCCATGGCACCATTTATTTATTATGTCTTTCATGTGCAATTTGGTATATATTGATTTATATTGCAATCATTTCCATATATGATTGTTCTCCTTTTTAGGTGCTCAATTTTGGGAACTCAGATCAAGATGGCGGAGTAGGAAGATGAAGAAGTGACTTCTCCTCCCAAACACATCAAAACTGCATCTATGTGTGGAACAACTATCACTGAAAACTAACTGGAGACCTGCGGAAAGGCTGCAAGAGATACAATTGGGAAGAAGGGAAGAGAAGCCATCAGTTTGGGACCCAGGCCCCTGGGAGGGACTCAGAGGAAGAGGGAGATTACAAGGGTGGACATCCTCTCTGAGGAGTGAGCAATTCCAGCCAAGCACTGGGCCCCCAGCCCCAGGATCTGACACTGGGAAGACAAGCCCCCTCGTCTGGTGGGTCTAGCAGGAGGTCTGCGGGGAAGCGTGCCCCGCCCAAGAGGACCTTCCTAGTTTGCGCCTAGGGCAGGCGGAGAGGGCAGGCTGAAGCATGTGGGTGTCCTGTGACCACCCTAGTGCTCCAGCCCTGCTTGCCTCACATCTCAGCTCCACACCGGACTGAGGGCTGCTGAAGCCGAGGAGAGAACCCAGTGTGACATGCAGAAGTGGCTGGGATTTGAAGTGGAGCCTGATAGGGTGGGGCAGTCACTGTTGGTGCTTACACAAGCAGAGCATCAGAGGCCATCTGGATTTCTGACCATGATCAGACCACCACAGCCACACTCCAGCCCTTGACAAAGACCCAACCTTGCCCCTCTTGCTCCTGCACTGTTCCCCTCTGGGGGTGAGGGTGGGGTGCAGGAAAGGGAGAGCACACACTTAAAGGGAACTGAACCATCTGGGACCTGACCCTGGAGGGCTTCTGCTCCAGCGACTTGGGACCTGCCCCTGCCCCAGATAGGGTGGTGACAGCCACCAAGCAAAGAGGAAGCCCCACCTCACACCTGGCTCTAGCCGTAGAACCTCCATCTCCAGGTCCACCTCCTAGCAATGTGAGAACTGCGAGCACGGCTGGAAAAAGATGTGACTTGTGTTCACCTCGGCTCCAGCTCTCCCACCAAAGCCCTTGGGCACATGCAGACTGTACAGGGGCACCTCCACACAAGGACATCCCTCCAAGATCACAATAGGTGGCTAATTAACCTAATTTTATAGAAACAGAGAAATTTAAGCAAAATGAAAAGACAGAGGAATTTATCTCAATCGAAAGAACAATAGAAAGCTTCTAAAACAACAACAAAAGAAAGAGAAATAATTTACCCAATAAAGAGTTAAAAGTAGTGGTAATAAGAATGCTAACTGAACTTGGAAAAAGACTAGATGAGCGCAGTGAGAATTTTAACAAGAAACTGGAAAATATGATAAAGAACCAGTCAGAATTGAAGAATGGAATAACTGAGACAAAAAACACACTAGAAAGAATTAATAGCACACTAAGTGATACAGAAGAGCATATAAGTGATCTGGAAGAATAATGGCAATCACTCAATGAGAACAATAAAAAAAAATTTTTTTAAAGAGAACAGTTAAAGGCACCCCTGGGGTAATATCAACACATGAATATTCACTTGCATGGAGTCACATAAGGAAAAGAGAGAGAAGGGGGTTGCAAATGTATTTAATGAAATTTGTGCTAAAAGGTAGTCAATGCTTTGGGTTTGGTATGTGTCTTATGTATCCTTTTTATCCACATTTATTTATTTAATAAAACTTTATTAATACTAATCATGTGCTTGGTATCTGTCAAAGAACATACAGATAAACATATGACAGACAATAAATTAGCAAAGAAATAAATAACTACAAATAATAAAATTCTATGAAAGAAACAGAGAACTTACTCAAAAATTAAAAGAAGTGGAGTTCCTGCTGTGGCTCAGCAGGTTAAGAGGCCAACATAGTGTCTGTGAGGATGCAGGTTCAATTCCTGGCCTCATTCAGTGGGTTAAGGATCCGGCATTGCCATGAGCTGTGGTGCAGGTTGCAGATGCAGTTCAGATGCAGTGTTGCTATGGTTGTGGTGTAGGCTGGCAGCTGCAGCTCTGATTCTGCCCCTAGCCCAGAAACTTCCATACGCTGCAGGTGAAGCCCTAAAAAGCAGAAAATTAACAGAAAGGGACCCTGCATAGAATGACCAGAAAAGTCCTCCCCAGGTAAGAGACAATGAACGGAGAGCAGTCAGTTGAGTGTTCTTCCAGAAGGAAGAACAGCATGAGCAAAAACCCTAGGATGAGAAAAAGAAAACCCTGAATGTTCTAGAAACTGACTTAGGGTTGACATGAGTGAAGTATAGTGAGTCAGAGGAGGAACTGACCTAGAGAAGCACAGGTTAAATGTGAGGTTTTGTATGTAAAAAACGCTTGTGAGGTGTTATGTGCAGAATAAACTGAATGCGCTGAACAGCAAAGGATCAAGAGAACTCATCAGAAGCCTGGTGCTCTAAGGAAGTGGTGGAGAGAGACAAGAGCAGAAATGGAGATAGAGTGCAGTGTTGAGATGATCCGTGAAGGTAAAATAATGGGCTATAAGAATGGATTTGAAATGGGGATGAGAGAGAGAGAAGGGCCAGGGCTGATTTCCAAGCATCTAGATGATTGTTGATTAATTCCAGTCTGCTGAAGGAAAAGTGGATCTAAGGGATGAATACTTTAGCTTCTGACCTCTTCAAAAGTCACTAGGAGGTTCTAGGAGGAGTATGGCTTGAAGATATCTCTGCTGACTCCCCAGTTCCTCAGTCCAGCTATGAACTCAAACCCTGGGAGGGAAGAAGCAAGAGCTTGATACAGGCCTGCCTGGAATGTAGAGCCTTGCCCTGGCCCTGGTGGGTCCTGAGGTGAGTGCTGGTGCAGGCTCCTTCCTGCTAGGTGGGCAAGAATCTTGAGACTGGAAGTTCTTGGAGAAGACCAAGATGCTGAGGAAAAGCTATGAACTCCCTCCAAATCAAGGGGAAGATTGTTTCTGAGAAAGCTACTTGCCCTCAGGAGGGAAGAGCAGAATGTTGGCCAGGGTCCTGCTCTCCCTTGAGTTTGCAACCCAAGAGCAGATGTTAGATACAGAAACAGCAATGAATGCTGCAACACAGACACTCAGATTTGAATTAATACTGTGTCATATTGTCACCAAGCCACACTTGGGTCCACTCACCCCCATGCAGTAAAGCCAATATACTGACACTGGATTGTGGTGAAGGAAAGTTCAGCGTTTATTGCAGGTGCCAAGCAAGGAGAATGGGCTGCTATGCTTAAAAGGCCCAAACTCCCTGAAAGCGTTCAAGGAAAGGTTTTTAAAGAAGATGGTTGTAGTGTGTGTGATCAGCTCATGGACATTCTTCTGACTGGCTGGTGGTGAGGTCACTGGGAGTCAATATCATCAATCTGCTGGTTCCAAGCAGTCTGGGGTCTGTGAAATTGTTGGCCTCATACAGTCAACTTCTTACACTTGGTGGGGGTTTCCATATCTGCAAAACACCTCCAAGCATATGGTTCAGGATATTATCTATAGTCCTTGAGGAAGAACTAAAGGTCCTTGTCTTTGTTTAGTGGCTAAACTATTACTACTTTGTCTTGTTTGGCTGTTTTCCTTTGATTTTGTACTTTCTGAATTCTCTGATTAAATTTACTCTTTCAAACTTGAGGAAAGCCTAGGAGGCCAAAGCTTTCCTACGGATAAGAGGCAGGAGGAGCACATGGTGGGGGCAGGGAGGTCCCTTATGGGAAGGCCCCACAGGGTCCTGCTCAGTTACAGTATGGCAAGTAATGGTTCTCAAAATAGAAAAGACATATAATGTAAATACTGATAAAATCAAGAATACCTAGATTACAGGGATAAAATTATCTCAAGTAACATCTAGCATATTTAGAATTAAAAATATCAAGTCAGCTCAGGAAAACCTCCCCAACTGCACTGTTAGTATCCTCATGTCACAGGTACAGAAACTGAGACCCAGAAAGAATAAACCACTTGCCCAAAGTCACATGGCCGTGAGGTGGTGGCAGTGATTTTTGAACTCCAGCAAATAAACTGTTTATACTGATAAAGATGCCCCAGGTTTTTCACTTATAACTGGTGGGCTTAGCAAGCAAATCATGCAGTCTTACTTCAGTGAATCATCTATAAAGTGTGGTATGTGGATTAGACGGTTCCTATAGGCTTTTCCAATTCCAACATCTCATGAGAAGAATATATTAATGTCCTTAAGTAAATGAACATTATGGATTTGACATAAGAATCATGATCTAATTAGGCTAGATTTAATAAAATTAAATATTTTATGGCAGAAATTGGCACAACATTGTAAATCAACTAACTGTAATTTTAAAAATGAAAAAATTAAATTAAATTAAAGTGAATTTTTAAAATTTTACTCACACTATAGTTTACTCACACTATATAGAACAAAAGTTCACTCACACTATATAGCATTGAAAATGATTCTACCAACACTGATGACTTTATTATTATTTTTGGTATGGCCGCACCCAAGGCACATGGAATTTCCTAGGCCAGGGACTGATTCTGAGCTGGAGCTGTAAACCAGATCCTTTAATCCACCATGCAGGGCTGGGGAATCAAACCCATACCTCCTCAGTGACCCAAGTCACTAGAGTTGGATTCTTAATCCACTGAGTCACAGTGGGAACTCCAACACTGACAATTTTAAATGAAACAGTACAAGTGTTTGCAATGAGTAATATCAGGCAAAGTAAAAGATGAACCAATGGGGACGTTTAAGTACCTAAACAGTTGAAATGATGAATTAATGAAAAACTGTGTTTGGCATTTATCTAGTTCACTTGCCTATGAAGTTGATATTGGAAACAAGTCTATCTCGGATTCCTCATCAAGCTAAAAAACCATCATGGGAGCTCCCGTCATGGCTCAGTGGAAAGAATCTGACTAGCATCCTTGAGGACACAGATTCGATCCCTTGCCTCGATCAGTGGGTTAAGGATCCAATGCTGCTGTGAGCTGTGGTGTAGGTAGCAGATGCAGCTCGGATCCTGTGTTGCTGAGGCCCAGGCCCGAAGCTACAGTTCCGATTTAGCCTCTAGCCTGGGAACCTCCAAATGCCTCAGGCACAGTCCTAAAAAGACAAAAACAACAACAACAAAAACCATCATGTAGCAGCAGAAGAAAAGCCCTACTGATGCTAGCATACAACAAGCGTAGTAACAATTGATGGCAATATTAATAGTTCACAAAATGAAGGGTTATGAGTGTGCATGAGTTAATTGTCAGTGGGTTATTAACTCTTTATTTGCCAATAATTATAGATTCATAGGAAGCTGCTTTTCGCCAAGTTTTTCTGCAATGGTTACATGTTCTATAATTACCATACTATTTCAAAATTAGGGATATGACATTGGTAGAGAGTGTGTGAAGTTCCATGTCATAAAAGTTCATTTTAAACCTTAAAAAAAGAAGGCCCTCACTTCCTCATAATTAAGATGCCTCTCCACCTTTGTCACAGGCTGAATTTTTCACTCCGGGCTGACATCTTAACAGGAAAAAGCCTATTTTTGAATAACGGGCTTACTTCATGCCCTTGTTCCCATATTTAGTGCTGCTTAAGGTATTTTCAGCATGAGCTAAATTATAGCCTCATTTGTCCAGCAGCCAGAGTTTATCCTATTTTTATAGGTAAAGTTGCTGCAAAGAAAAGAGGCATTGGAGAAGCCCACTAAAACACTTCTTAATGGCTGAATTGGTCCTTGTTTCCATGTGCAGGCAGGACAGGCGTTTCTTGCTTGCTACACTCTCCACTGAAATTCTCTTTCCCTCCAGCTGCCCTGTGATCTTATAAGCCTTAGGGTTGTTTGGGGCACTTTCCTCTATACCCCCGGCTTCTGTGACAAGTCATTTTCTTGTTACAGTTGGTCTCTAACTCTGGTGGGAAAAGCAGTACCTGAGTTCCCAGGGACACAGAGAGGGTTACGGCCCCGCGGCCCCTCCACCACCGGGTGTGAAGGACAGCGTTGCAGGAAGGGCTGACTTCAGCCTAAACCCAATGGTGGCATCAGCTTAGGCTTGTCTGAGCCTCCATCTCCCTGTCTCTAAAGCATAATTTACATATTGAAGGATTTCCAAGATCCTTTCTCTCTTAAAGTCAATAACTCTGCGATGTCCCCAATTCCAGTGGCGCAGGCAAATTCAACTCCCTAGCCAGCATTCCTGAGTGTGGGATAATATCAGTTCCACGTCTCTGAAAGGATGCAGTTGCTCCTCTCCAGGCCTCAATGATAGTTTGCGTGGTGAGCCCTGAATCTTTAGGATGTATCAGTCTGACTTGTTCCCCGCCTTGACCTTTGCACCATCCAGGCTGCCAGGTCAGGCCCAAGCAACAAGTTGAAAATTCCACTGCTCAGTTGCCAAGAATCTAGGATAATGGTTGATGTTTGGTTCAGTGGGAACATGGGATTTGAAGTGAGCCCTTGGTTTGAAGCCCAACCACCTCTCAAGAGGACCAGAGTGGCCGAACTCTGGACAAGCACGGAGATGTTTTGACCCTCCACCCCGTTGCAAACTGCCTCCGGACGGAGCCGCTTTGATTTCTGGCCAGGCGGGAGTCCCAGGCCTGAGAGTGATCTGTCCTTAAAGACATAGTCAGGGGCAGGTAGGAGGATCTCAGCAGGAGGGTACAAGCCAGGAGCACAGGTGGCCATGAGAAGCACGGTGCTTCCAAGTCAAGAACAGGCCGTACCTGTGACCCAGACCTCTGCAACCTGCTCTATTCTGGCCAGCAGTGCTGGGCTCTCCGCTCCAATATCCCCAACCGAAGGCACCCCACCATCTCCCAGAGTAAACGGCTTCATTTTCTGCCTAATTCAATCCTTCCCAATTAAAGATTGTCCTTAACTGTCTTATATCTTCCTGTGCAATTGGGAAATAAAATGAAGGGAAAGCAGTAGCAGCTCTTACTAGATCTTGGCCTGGTCATTTGATAGCATCACACTTTCACTGGTTTTATATGCAGAAATAATTTCACCATAGTATCCACACTTTGCTATGGACACACAAGTCTTTTTTTTTGTTTTTTTAGCCACGCCCACAGCATGCAGAATTTCCCAGGCCAGGGATTAAATCCTTGCCACGCCAGTGACAACACTGGATCCTTAACCCTAACCCATCGAGTCACCAGGGAACACCTGGGTACACAATTCTTAGCATTTCCTTTGCATTTTTTTTTTTTAATTTTATCACCTTAGAGGAAGCTGTGTTTATATTTCTAAAAATTTCACATTATTGTGACCACGTTTCGAAAGAAATTCCAGAGCAAGTAGTTTCTTTTCTTCTTCTTTTTTTAAAATCAGTTTCAAATATATCTATTTGATGTTTTCACCAAGCTCTTGCTTGAAGTGTGAAATTGTTCGCACAGCTCTGGTAAAGCTCCTTAACATTCTTACTAACAAAAAAAAGTGCTGCGTATACTGTATAGAAAAAACCAACTTTAATAAAAATGACCAGTCTTAGATGGGACCAGATCATGAGGTCTGTAACAGGATTCTGTTTGGTTAATGGGAAAGATTTTCTTCTTTCCTCATATAGAAGTGGGTTTTTAATCATTCTCTGTTTCTTTAAGTGGAGATTGTGTTTGAGGACAATGAGAACTATTACAAATGAAGTGACTGCATTTCAGAGGAATGATTTGTGTCCCCTCTCACCCACTGCCTCTGTATTTGGAGATTTAATACACAGTCACCAAGGCCAAACACTCACTCGGATCTTCAGTCTTTTTCCTCCAGAAGAATAAGCCTCACTAATTTCTCTGCATCTGCAGTCAAGGAAGAAGTTGAAGGTCTAACTCTTAAGGAATCATCCATCCAGGAAATCAAAGCCTTGCAAGAGGCATATTTGAGAGTTCCCATCGTGGCTCAGTGGTAACAAATCCAAGTGGTATCAGTGAGGATGTGGGTTCGATCCCTGGCCTTGCTCAGTGGGTCAAGGATCCTGCATTGTGTGAGCTGTGGTGTAGGTCACAGACAGAGCTCGGAAGTGGTGTTGCTGTGGCTGCGGTATAGGTCTGCGGTTGCAGCTCTGATTCAACCCCTAGCCTGGGAAATTCCACATGCCCTGGGTGCAGCCCTAAAAAAGACCAAAAAAAAAAAAAAAAGGCAAATTTATACTTACTTATCTACACAGTGAAGATTACCAGAAAGCCACATAAAAAAGCCTACCCATTAAGAATGACTTTTTCTAATAGAAATTACTCATTTTAAGACATGAGAACAGGAGTTCCCATTGTGTCTCAGTGGGTGAAGAATGCACCAGAGTGTCCATGAGGATGTGTGTTCCAGCCTTGGCCTCACTCAATGAGTCAAGGTTACAGTGTTGCCACATGCTGCAGCAAAGAGCACAGCATTGCTGTGGCTGTGGCATAGACTGGCAGCTGCAGATCTGATTCAACCCCTAACCTAGGAACTTCTATATGCCACAGGTATGGCCCTAAAAAGAAAAAGAAGAAGAAGGAGGAGAAGAAAAAGGAGAAAAGAAGGTGAACAAGAAAAAGAAGAGGAGGAGGAGGAGAAAGAGGAGAAGATCTGAGCACAGGGCCGTGAAGAGCTGGAGAGGCAAGTCTCCAGAATCAGATGGTCCTGAGTTTGGGTTCTGGCTTGACCATGACTATCTGCAGGACCCTGAACAAATTATCTGTAATGAAACCTAAGACTACAATTATATGCTTAAAAATAAGACTGATATGAGTATTTCAGCCCATTAAATTCCATGAGGAAGGAATGAGGTAACACAGAGAAATGACGTCCTGTAGCACCTAACACCTAGTAGCACTTCATAAATACAAGCGCTCTTATATTATTGCTTAATCCAGGATTCTAGAAGTATTTATCCCACCCGCTAGACTCCAGGTCCCATGTGAGGTACTGAAACATAAGAATCTGAAGTTCCTTGCCTTAACTCTTCTCAAAATCTAGTAGAGAAGAGAAGATGAACAGCTGACCATGGTGCAGTGACAGAGGGACAAGGGAACACAGCCTGCAAGGGGGGTGGGGGAGGCACAGACAAGACAACAGGAAGCTCTCCTTGACTTCACAAGTGAAGGTCTGCCTGTTGATGCAGACTTCGAGAAACATTCCTGACTCTTTATCACCTGCGCTAGACACTCCATGGATAAAATGTCTGGGAGTGAATTATGTGCCTCAAAAATCTGCCAGCATTTTTCCCTGGATGATGAAGGGTGAAGGATTCTGTAAGGGTCAAGGTAGATAAGGGCCGGTTTCCAGGTACATTGTTGTGATAGCTGTATTTTCTGTGCGCACGCTCATAATGTTCTCATTTAATGTGTAAATATGCTTTAGTCCTGACACAGTGTGCTCCTGGTTTTATGACCAAATCTGTTGCCATGCCACCCACAGTTTCATTTTTTATGTTTTAATGAGAATCCTTAGGTTTATCCTTCCTATCAGATTCTTGTGAAAAGAGTCGTGTGGGAACCAGCCAAAGGTAAATAACATTTTCCTAAATATCCAAGACAGCAAAAAAAAAAAAAAAAGGGAAAAGTCTTGGGAGGAAGATATACAAGCCACAGAGATATTAATAAGAGGCCCTGGACATGGGAAGCTTGGGAGGGTCATTCAGGCCAAAATAAACATGCTGGTGGGTCAAAACCTCACTCACTGAGCCTTGCCTGTGGGCGGTTCACGGTCTCCTTCACCAGCAGCAAAGCTGTGCTGTCACTCTCTGATTTCTAGAGATTACTGTCTGAAGTTTGCAAAAGCAGCCCCAGAAGCAGTAACCACTCCTTAGAACATGACAGCACAAAGTAGCCCAGGTGTAGGACGCTAGCAATTCTACGCGCGAACAGCATTTCACCAGTAAAACGAAATATTTAGCCTCAGCAGTTCCTAACTACCACCCCCCACTCTTACTATGCCCAAGTTTGAAGGTATTTACGTGAGGTTTTTTTCTGCATCAGCAGTCTCTTGGAAAAGTCTTTTCAAAACCGTGAAACAGAACACACATGCAGCATAATGGCATGTAGAAATCTTAACTGAAGAGCATAATGAATACTTACAAAAGGAACACCCAGAATGAGAAAGGAAACCTACGGTCCTGTGAGGAGTCCTCTGCCTCACCCAGTGACTCTTCCAGACTTATTTTTTCTTTATCTTTTTAGGGCCGCAACCACGGCACATGGGAGTTCCCAACCAAGGGGTCAGATGCGAGCTGCAGCAGCCGGTCTATACCACAGCCATGGCAACATGGGATCTGAGCCACATCTGCCACAGCTCACAGCGACGTCAGATCCTTCACCCACTGAGCAAGGCCAGGGATAGAACCTGCGTCCTCGTGTATACTAGTCAGGTTCGTTGAGCCATGATGGGAACGCCAAACTCTTCAAGATTCTGATCCTGTCCTGTCCCAAGTGAGGTAACCAGCGCCCTTACTTTACAGGAACACTTCCACAATAGTTTTCCCAGATATGTGTGCATCCTTAAAAATGTAGTTTAGCTGTGCAGTTTTTTCTTTTTTTGTTTTTGGAAATTCCTATGAGTGGAATCATACAAAATGTACTCTTTTTTTTTTTTGTCTGCTTTCGTTTATTTAACATTATCTGTGGAAGACTTGGAATGGAGACAGAGTTTGGTTTTGTTGCTAGAAAATATCCTGATCTATGACTATATTCTGATTATCCTTTTTTATTTTGTCTTTTTGCCTTTTTCTGGGGCCACACCAGTGGCATATGGAGGTTCCCAGGCTAGGGGTCTAACAGGAGCTGTAGCCGCCGGCCTTCGCCACAGCCACAGCCACGCGGGATCCGAGCCGCATCTGCAACCTACACCACAGCTCATGGCAACACTGGATCCTTAACCCACTGAGCGAGCCAGGGATCGAACCCGCAACCTCATGGCTCTTAGTCAGATTCGTTAACCACTGAGCCACGAAGAGAACTCCCGTGATTATTCATTCTAACTGGACGTTCGGATGTAACTAAGGGCAAGGATGCTACAGACGGTTTCTACATATTAATGTATTCTGTTCCACGAGGGCAGAGGTTTTACAAGTTCTGTCCCAGGGTTAAAATTGTAGGATGAAGAGTTTACTGGTGGCCTAGTGGTTAAGGATTCAGCATCGTCATTTCTGTGGTTCTGGTCACTGCCGTGGTGCAAGTTTGATCCCTGGCCTAGGAACTTCTACATGCTGCAGTGCAGCAAAAAAAACCAAAAACAAACAAACAAAAAAGTAGGATGATCAGATGTACATTTTTCAGCTCTACTAGCTAACCCCAAATTGTTTTCCAAAGTGGTTGTACTATATTTATACTCCTCCTGACAATGTAGACAATGCACTCTATTCCCAGTTCAGCCAGTCTTATACTTACATGATGGTATTTTATTGTAGTTGTTGTCTTTTTTTCTTTTTCAGCTGCACCCAAGGCATATGGACGTTTTCCATCCTAGGACTGTATCCAGGCCAGAGCTATAAACTGCGCCATAGCTGCGGCTACACTGGACCTTTAACATACTACACCACAGCAGGAACTCCTTCACTGTAACTTTAATTCACCTTTTCCTAACTAGTAAAAATATTGAGCACCTCTTACATGTTTGGCAGCAATTTGAATTTCCTTTTTTGTGAAGATCAAATATTTTGCCCATTCTTTAGAGAGGTTTTCCTTTCTCTTAAGAGTTTTTTTTAATAAAATCTCAATATCAGTACTTTGGTCCGCCGGTCCCCCGGGTTTACTGAGGCATAGTTGAAAGATATATAAAGTGTGGAATGTGATGACTTGATATATATTAATCATTAAGGACTTCACAGAATTAATCCACACATCCATCACCTCACACGTTTACGTTTCTTCTTTTCGTCTTGTAAGAACATTTAAGTTCTACTTTCTTTGAAAATTCCAATTATTCTAATATTACATATTAGATCCTAAGATTTAATTCATCTTAAAACTGGACGTTTGTACCCTTTTACTAACCTCTGCCTGAACGTCCTCATAGGTGACTGCATTGAAAGACCATGCCCCATGCACTGCTCTGCGGAAAAACCCCAGTCAACAACAACAACAATAATAAGGAAGATGATTGTGAATTGGGTGCTCGTTTTAAAATACCCAAATATATACTCACTTAATTAAAATGTAGATCTGTTTCTAGACTCTACCTTTGTTCCCTTGGTACATTTGGCTATGTGTTTTATTTATCCATTTCTGAACCAATATTAACTAGTAGACTTTGTGTGTGCTTAAGATGTTTTAAGGCAAAATATAAAAATATATTGAGGGTATCACAGGCTAGTAAAAACCTGGATATCTTTCAGTCAAGTTTCATAATTATTATTATTATTTTTTTTTGGTCTTTTTGCCTTTATTTAGAGCTGCACTTGTGGCATATGGAGGTTCCCAGGCCAGGGGTCTAACAGGAGTTGTAGCTGCCGGCCTTCGCCACAGCCACAGCAACGCGGGATCCGAGCCGCGTCTGCAACCTACACTACAGCTCACGGCAACGCCGGATCCTTAACCCACTGAGCAAGGCCAGGGATCGAACCTGCAACCTCATGGTCCCTAGTCGGATTCGTTAACCGCTGAGCCACGAAGGGAACTCCAAGTTTCATAATTATTAATGGTCAAAGTCGATGATCAGGTTCCATGTGAGATGTTTAAATGTAGTTAAATCAAGGAGTTCTGTGTTTGAGTATAACTTATGGCTCAGTGGGTTAAGAATTCGACATTGTCACAGCTGTGGCTCGGGTCATTGATGCACATAGTTTCAGTCCCTGGTCTGGGAACTTCTGTATGTCACAAGTGTGTGTGGGAGGAAGAGTAGTTAAATCAAAAAGTCATTATTAAAAGATGATGAATGATTCTTGATAATCTAAGTCTGAGAAGATAATTTAGAATAAAGAAGCAGGAGTTCCCATCGTGGCTCAGCAGAAATGAATCTGACTAGTACCCATGAAGATGCAGGTTCAATCCCTGGCCTTGCTCAGTGGGTTAAGGATCCAGCGTTGCCGTGAGCTGTGGTTCAGGCTTCAGACGCAGCTCAGATCCCGCACTGCTGTGGCTACGGCATAGGCCAGGGGCTACAGCTCCAATTCGACCCCTAGAACCTCTGTATGCCACGGGTGCAGCCTTAAAATGACAAAAAGTAAATATAAAAAGTAAAGAAGCAAATGAGGAAACAGTGGGTCTTACCCAGGGTATCACATCAGAATAAAACTGCAGAAGCTTTCAAAATTCACATATGATTGTTTAGTCCCAAGAAAGTCTAGGATAGAGGCTAGGTATCTTAAATTAAATTAAAATATGTGATTGCAGTCATCATTCATGTTAACAACCACTCCAAAGAATCAAAAAGTTGACTTCAAGCAGCAGCTTCACTATTTACAAATTTTATGACCTTAAACATGTAGTTTAAACTTCCAGTTTGTTTCAACTATAAAATGCGGACAGGGGTCCCCAAAAAACCAAAAAGGGGTTTTTAAAGACTGGTAGGCATAAGTACATTTTACTGCTCTTCCTCTTTTAAACTTGTTTTCCTGATCTGTAAAGTAGAGCTAATAGGTGCCAAGTACAAACAATTATTGGCAGTATCTAAATAAAGCAAACCTCACAGAAATAGTTTATAAATTTCAAAACCTTATTTAGCTATGAAGTATTTTCATCTAAAAAGTTATCAGGTCGAGGAAGAGCCGGGAACAAGGGGTAGCATGTTTACTCAGTACAAGCACAAGGTATGGAGGCAAACTTTAAGGGATTTAGTGTCAGGCTTTAAGGGACACTGAAAACAGCCTTTCCTGCATCCTCCGAGGCACCCTTCCTGTGCTATGGTCACTTGTCTTTAGCCCTCATGTCAAGCCAGCCCTTACTCCCAAGGGCAACTCACTTGTCAGCTATGCCCTGAGTTTCCTGGGCTACTATTTGGCAGCCAAAGGGGCTCAGGCAACAAATTGGAATGGAATCCTTCATCAAATGAGCCAGGATAGTTAGAGACCTCTAAGAGAGCCTCCTCACCCTGACTAGGAAAATGGCTTCTGTTCCCAAAACGGACCAACAGAATGAAAACGAATTTTTTTGCTTAACGCAAATGAACATGCACTTGGATGTCACCTGTACCTTCCACCTTTGACTTTCGAACTTACACCACAGATACCCACAGTAACACCCACGTCTTCCTCCATCAACCTAAATATATTTTTAACCAACCCCCCGAGTCCCCATCACCGTCCTAGAACTGTTCACATGACAACAGCTGTACCTGAGGAAGAAACAGCCCCGAAGTGACTGGACTTGGAACCAACATGTTCAAAAGAAACAGGATTCATGAACGTGTTCATTTTTTTTCCTAATACTGTGAACATCAGCTGACTCTTCATGTACATTTGTCTTTGATAAATGTTAGCTCCTTTCTCTGCTAAAATATGTCTTGTTCTTATTAAATGTTTAACGATAAGTTTTGTTTTGCGTGCATAAATTATGCCTAACATAAGCATGGGGGGAGAAAAAGCAAAAAGTTATAATAAGGCTCTTGCACGGTCTCTGACCTGGCCGGATGAAGCTTCTCTAATTCTTCTGGGCAGGTGGTAGCTGCACTCATTCTCCAGTGTTCCTCCTCAGGTGTCTTCAAGAAACTTCCTTCCATTTGCAGCAACATGGATGGAACTAGAGACTCTCATAATGCAAGTCAGAAGGAGAAAGATAAATATCATTCGATAGCACTTATATGTAGAATCTAAAATACGGTACAAATGGACCTATCTACAGAAAAGAAACAAACCCACAGACATGGAGAACAGACTTGTGGTTGCTAAGAGGGAAGGGGAGGGACTGGGAGTTTGGGATTAGTTAAGTGCAAACTATTGCATTTGGAATGGATAAGCAATGGGATTCTGCTTTATAGCTCAAGGAACTCTATCTGATTACTTGTGATGGAACACGATGGAGGATAATGTGAAAAAAAGAATGTATATATATATATATATATATATATATATATATATATATATATATATATATGTATGTATAAAAGGATTACCTTGCTGTACAGCAGAAATTGATAGAACATTGTAAATCAACTATAATAATAATAAAAAGAAGCTTCCTTCCATTCTGAGCTCAGTACCTCCCGGAAAACCGTGACTATACATCTGGGGTTATGCTCACTATCTGCTACATGCTAAAAATATGCATTCCTGTAGATGGCTTCCATGGAACCGAATGCCTGGCAAGAGTAAGGACAGTCTGTTCTTACCGCCAGCATCTTCCACAGAACTTGGCACCATTCGGGCTACTCATTAAATGCTGGTTGAATGGGACTGAGCTGTTACTACCTTTTGCTGAGATCCATTCTTCTGCTTCTAGGATAAACTGATAATGAGATGAGCATATTCTGCTAAACAAAGACTGAATCTAAATTCTTAGCTTTAGAGTCTGCTGTTTCTTCCTCACCCACTCTCCAGCCAAGACTACCGTGTTAAACTGTTCAGACAAACTGGCTGGGAAGAGAATGTTTTGTCCAAACTATAGGAAGCATTAAGAATACTGTATCCTTAACAACAGAGGTGTTAAGGTGACTTTGAAACCAGGAGCACTGGAAATATTTTCAAAGTGCCAAGTCTGTGATTTTCTCAAAAGGAAAATGTTTGAATAAAACTCTTAACTGAACGCTTGTATACAGTTTCAAGCATTTTAGCTTACTTTATTTCCCCCTTGTTTTTCCTATTTGGGTGACGTTTTTCTACTATATTCTAGTGATGCTGAGCCATGAGTATTAATGATGGTTATCTAATTATAAATTCTACTTTTATTTGAGTTGGGATTTTTTTTAAGTTTTAAAACTTTACGTAATTATATTAAGGTGCAATTTTCCAAAAAGAACTACTTAAATGGGTAAATAATATTTCCTTGAAAAAAATAGCACTTCTTTTCAAAACTGTCTTGTGTTCTCATTTAGCATTCGATATAGGCTCACCCTGATATCTTGAGACTGGGGGGCGAAATAAATCTGTTGCGTGCAGGCGCTCAGGCTGAAAGCCAGGTATATAATTTTTAAAACTTCCACTTGGCTGTGAGTGGGAAGGACAGTGATCCAGTGTTCAGGTAGATATCTCTGGAGTTACCCAGATGTGGGATTAAATTCGCCTTTTGCAAATTACTAGCTGAAGTTGGGGGAAACTCTGTAATCAATGGGAGCTCAGCTTTCTCATCTGCAAAGTAATAACATTATCTAATTTACAGCTTGCTGTGGGACACTAAATGCTCAACTGGTAACTACTGGTGGCGCCTCTATGAAACAACTTTTATTACTAGTTACTTGATGACAAAGGATTTCCTTGTCCACAACCCCTTTGCTCCATCAGAATGAGATTGTTTTATTCCTGTTGTTGTTGGTGTTGACATTCCACATTACTACTTTCTAACTGACTGCTTTTCAGATTTCAAGCCTTTGAGGGGAAAGACAGATCACCTTGCTAATGAGCAAGCTGAGGTCGAGAAAGATTGGTGCAGAACAAGCATTGCCTGTCTTTTCTTTCAGTTAAAAATCACTCCTTGAAAGCAGAGATTACATTTTATGCACCTCCCATTTGTCTATAAAATCTAAGCTGCTTCAGTGCTAATAGAATAATTCAATACCCTAAAAGATTTTGATATACTTTGGGGGCTTAATTATCAAAAAACTCAGTCTATAATAGGTGATGCTTGTCATGGTAGATAATGGCAACAGCAGAAGAAGACCTGGAATGTCTGCCTAGGCCATATTTCTGTGGTTGTCCCCTGCCTCTATTAGGCCTTTGGATAAACTCTATATGCATAAGGCCAGTGTATTGTGTTGTAGAACAGAGTTCACGGGCGTTGGAGCTGGACATATCTGGATCAGAACTGACCACTTGCTACTCATGGGCGTGGTTAAGTCATAGAACCTGTATGGGGACAATAATACAAACCTGAAGTGGGAACTAGAGATAAATTATGATAAGCACCTGACAGATAAGTGTTCCATATTTGATATTATTATTAAAGTCTATTTGATATTATCTGGGGAAATACATGCATAGGATAAGTAGAGCTGTCTCCAAAACAGTCTTCCAAAGAAGGTAAGCAATAAAACAAAACTGATGGAACTGGAGCAAATGTGTGATATGTACATTTATTCGTTTCATTAATTTTTTTAAAGAAACCATAATATACTATGGCTCCAGTTGAATACACATCTATATCCATAAAGGAGTGAGTGGAAAGCACAACAGTTTGTAAATTTAAGTTTAAACGTAAAAGCAAAAACAAGTGCTTCACACTTAGTTTTTCTTGTCATTTGGCCTTTACTCACTTTTCAACCAGTAGTATGTGTTACATGGAACATAAGCAAAATGAGTAAATATGGTGTCATTCAATTTTTCAGTGGTGTGAAGGCATAGAAGGAAAAGCCATCGTTGCAATCACATAAATCTAGGCTTGAATCTTATCACCTCTTAGGGGCATCAGTTTACAGTATCACAAGATAAAGTACTAAGAAAGCATCTGGCAAAAGACTTTGAGTCAGATCCACATTTTCATGCAATATTCCTGAGACAGTTTTAATCAACAAGCCTTTCCCTCTGTTTCACTTTGGAGCATAAGACACAAGTGCAAATCTTGGCTTCACTGAACCATAGCAGATCTGTGACATTGTTTCTAGGGGATAGTTAGTGCATATCTAGTGAGCACAGGTGAGCATTTATGCTGAAGCTTTCATTGGAAGGAGTTGAAGCATTGCACAGAGTTTTCTCATTAAGGGTAAACAAGAATCATCTGAATAATTTTTTCTGATCAAGTTTAGAAATGTGTAGAAAATGAAGGAGGTAATCAGATGCACTAGAACTGGCACAAGCCTGAGAGTCAAGCATGAAATTAAATCTCTGATTCGGCCTTTAAGAATGCAAGTGAGTTTAAATGCTATTTAATCTGTTTGAGCCTCAGTTTTCTTATCTGTGAATTGAAGATAAAAGAGGCTGCTTTGAAGATATTTTCTAAGGATCCAATGAGATAACATACATCAAATTTCTAGAACATAGTAGTTGCATCTGTCTTCTGGTCTTCTGTATTTTTTTTTCTGCCTTTTAGAAATTATTGTGAAAATAAAATACGATTTTGATGATAACTCAAGTGCCTCATATCAGTTTCCTCCTGGGAACTTCATTTTAAAATTAAATTAAGAAAGGCAACTCATGGAATGAGAGCAAATATTTGCAATTCATATACCTATAAAGGGCTAGTATCCAGAATATATAAAGAACACTTACAGAGTTCCTGTGGTGGCTCAGCGAAAACAAATCCGACTGGGAACCATGAGATTGCGAGTTCGATCCCTGGCCTTGCTCAGTGGGTTAAGGATCCAGTGTTGCAGTGAGCTGTGGAGTATGTCGCAGACTCGACTCAGGTCCCGTGTTGCTGTGGTTCTGATGTAGGCCGGCAGCTATAGCTCCTATTAGACCCCTAGCCTGTGAACTTCTACATGCCACGGGTGAGGCCCTAAAATGACAAAAGAACAAAAAAAAAAAGAAAAAAAGAACACTTACTACTCAAAATTAAAAAGAGAAATAATTCAATTTAAAACTGAGCTTAAGGACTTGAATAGGCATCTCTTCAAAAAAGATATATGAATGCCCATTAAGCACAGGAAATGATGCTCAGCAATGTTATTCATTGGGGAAATCCAAACAAAACCACAATGAGATACCAATTTACAGACCCCAGCCAGAGCTTAATCAAAACAGGCAAGAGTGAAGAAACTGGAAAGCTCATATATTGCTGGTAAGAATGTGAATTGTGCAACTGCTCTGGAAAAGACTTTGGCAGTTCTTCAAAAAGGTAAACAAAGAGTTAACAGATAATCCAACCACTTCACCTTCAGGTATATATCCAAAAGAAATGGAAATATATGTCCACACAAAATCTTATGTGTGCATGCTCATGGGCGCATTATTCATAATAACCAAAATAGTAGAGACGACCCAAATGTCCATTGACATATGAATGGATAAACAAAATATGATTGATCCATATATTGTAATATTATTTGCAGTAAAAAGGAAATGAACTATTGATACATGTTGCAACATGGGTGAGCCATGAAAAAAATCATGTTAAATGAAAAAGGCAAGTCACAGAAGATCACATATTAGATGATTCCACTGAATGAAATGCCCAGAATTGGCAAATTCATAGAGACAAGAAACCGCACTGGTGATTGCCAAGGGGAGGGAGGATAAAGTTTTAAGAAGTGGCTTCTAATGGGTATGGGGTTTTTAACTTCAAATTCCACTTATTTGTTGCTGGCATACACAAAAGCATTTGACTTTTGTATATTTACCTTCCATCCTGCACTCTTGCCATAACTGGTTTTTAGATTCTAGGGTTATTTTTTTTTTTGATTCTTCTACATTCCTACATAAATCATAATGTCATCTGCAAACAAAGACTATTTTATTTCTTCCTTCCCAATCAGTATACCTTATCTTGTCTTATCACTTTAGTTAGGACTTTCAATACTAGGTTAAAAAGAATGGTGGGGTGTTCTCTTGCGGTGCAGTAGGTTAAGGATGTAGTATTGCCACTGCAGTGGCTTGGGTCACTGCTGTGGCACAGTTTTGATCCCTGGCCTAGGAACTTCAACGTGCCATGGGCATGGCTTAAAAAAAAGTGAGGAAGCTTCAAGTTTCTCATCATAAAGTATAATTGTATCTGTACATTTTATGTAGATATTCTTTAGTGAATTGAGTAAATCGCCTTTATGCTTAGTTTGTGGAGAGTTTTTATCATGAATTACAGTTAGATTTTGTCAAATGCTTTTTTCTACATCTATTGATGTGATAGTTGTCGATTTTAGCTTCTTGGTGTTATAAATTACATCAATTGATTTTTGAATGTTGAATTAGTCTTGCATCCCTAGGATGAAATCCAAGTTGGTCCTGATGTAATATTCTTTTTAGGCTTTTGTTTGATTTGCTAATATTTTTGAGGATTTTTTCATCTGTGTTCACAAGGGACACAGATATATAGTTTTCTTGTAATGATTTAGTATCATTTTGATATTAAAGTCTTGCTAGTTTCATAGAATTAATTAGGGAAGCATTCCCTCTGCTTCTATTTTCTGAAAGACTGCATAGATTTAGAGTAATTTCTAACTTAAATATTCAATAGAATTTACCAGTGAATCCAGCTGGGCATAGTGCTTTCTGTTCTGGAAGTTTATTAACTGTTGATGCAATTTCTTTAATAGATATGGGCATATTCAGTCTATTTTTTCTTGTGTGAGTTTTGGCTAATTGTGTCTTTAAAGGAAAATTCCTTTTCATCTAAGTTATCAAATCTGTGGGACAGCTGTTTATAGTATTATTTTATTATCCTTTTAATGTCCACGAGAACTTTAATTATGTATCCTCTTTCACTTCTAACATTAGTAATTTATGCCCTCTCTCTTTATTTCTTAGTTAGCCTGGCTGTTGTCTTACTGACCGTATCAATCTTTTTAAAGAATGAGCTTTTGGTTTTATATATTTTCCCTACTGATTTCCTATTTTCAATTTCATTGATTTCTACCTTAATTTTTATTTTTTGTTTTGCTTACTTTGTATTTTAATTGCTCTTTCTTTTCTAGTTCCTAAGGTGGAAGTTTAGGTTATTAACTTCAGATCTTTCCTATTTCTCTCTCTCTCTCTCCCTCTCTATTTTTTTTTTTTTTTTTTTAAGGCCATACCCACAGCATATGGAAGTTCCCAGGCTAGGGGTCTAACTGTAGCTGCAGCTGCCAACCTACTCCATAGCCACACCAATGCCAGATATGAGCCATGAGCCATGTCTGTGACCTACACCACAGCTCACAGCAATGCTGGATCCTTAACCCGCTGAGCGGGGCCAGGGATCAAATCTGCATTCTGATGGATACTAGTCGGGTTTGTTACTGCTGGAGCCACAATGGGAACTCCTTATTTTTTAAACATATACATTAATGTTATAAATTTCCCTGTAAACATGGCTTTCACTGAATGCCACAAATTTTGAGAAGTTGTATTTTCATTGTCATTTAGTTTAAATTTTTTCTTTCATCTGAGTTCTTCAAATTGTGTGTTCCTTGGAATTGTTTCACTTAATCTCCAAGTATTTGTGGATTTTCCAGCTGTCTTTTTTGTTATTGACTTCTAGCTTAATTCCATCTTGGTCTCAAAGCAGACATGTTTTGAAATTTTCCATAATAGCTGCACTTGTTGGGTAAAAGGAACTGTGATAAACAGGACTTTAGTGGTAAAGTGTGGTGTAGACGTTATATTCAGCAGTCCTAGGAGTAGGTCCCAGTCTTGGAGTGACCCTCTGGACCAGGAATTCACAAGTGTTTCTCAGTTTGTTCTCCCCTTCCCACCCCACCTCCCCGACTCTGGGAAGGATAGAGTGGTTACATTTGGCTGGAGTTGATGTTTCCTTTCTCCCAGATCAGTTAAACTCTGATTTTAAAAAAACCCAGGGAGTTCCTGTTGTGGGTCAGAGGGTTAAGAACCCAACATAGCGTCTGTAAGAATGTGGGTTCAATCCCTGGCCTTGCTCAATGGATTGAGGATCTGTCATTGCCACAAGCTGCAGCGTAGGTCAAAGACGCGGCTCAGATTTGGTGTTGCCATAGCTATGGCATAGGCCTCAGCTGCAGCTCCAATTTGACCCTGAGCCTGGGAGCTTCCATGAGCCACAGGTGCAACTGTAAAAAAAAAAACAAAACAGCAAGTTAGGCTCTGATAAAACAATCCCGTTAAGGACAGAACTTGTAAGCACAGATTGCTCTGGCATATTTTTAAATGGTTCCATTTCCCCTCCTCCTACTAGAGACACAAGAGATTTTTCTCTAGTTTTCACGATGAAAATGTGGTCAGGTTCCTGGAGGTAAACAAAGAAAGTATTCCTCTCCCACATGAGTTCCCTTGGTGTTTTAACTCTCAGAATGGTCCTCTCTAAGCCTCCACCGATTCACCAAGTACAGTTCAAGTTTTCCTGCTCCAGCACCAGTTCCAGTGGAAGTTTCTGCTCCAATCCATTGTGATTCCCTGTATCCACTTGTCTCCCCAACTTGGGGCCAGCAGTTTGTTCAGTGACCTCACTTCTCTGATGAATCTAAGGAAAGCTGCAGATTTTCAGATTGCTCAGTTGTTTACCTGTTAGGACAATATGACAACTTCCAAGCTCCTTAATTGCCCGACCTTGGACCAGAAGTTGGGCTTTCCTTTTAAGACGATGAAAAACTTCCAGAATCATATGGTGATGTTGATTGCGCAACTCCTTGAAGATACAAAAAGCCACTGGAAAACACTTTTAAAAAGTGAATTTGAAGTTCCTGCTGTGGTACAGTGGGTTAAGGATCTGGTGTTCTCTATGCATTGACTCGGGTCACTGCATTGGCCTGGGTTTGATGCCCAGCCTGACAGCTCAGATTTGATCCCTGGCCCAGGGACTTCCATATGCAGTGGGTGCATCTGAAAAAGAAACAAAGTGAATTTTATGGTATCAGTTATATCCCAATAAAACAGTTTTGTAATTCTGTCAGGAAACTGCTTCAGTATGTTTTTTGGTTTAATGACATACCATTCACCCTTTTAATTGATGGTGCTCTGTGTCATCTCCCAGGCAGCATTCAAGAATTAGGAGCCTGGAGTTCCTGTCATGGCTCAGTGGAAACAAATCTGACTAGCACCCATGAGGTTATGGGTTCAATCCCTGGCCTCACTCAGTGGATTAAGGATCTGCCATTGCTGTGAGCTGTGGTGTAGGTCGGAGACTCAGCTCGGATTTCGTGTTGCTGTGGCTATGGATGTGGCTGGCAGCTGTAGCTCCGATTTGACCCTAGCTTGGGAACCTCCATATGCATTGGGTGTGGCTCTAAAAAGACAAAAAAAAAAAAAAAAAGGGAATTAGGAGTCTACCAGACTGATCCTAAGACTTTATTCAGACAGTGGTTCCCCACCCTCCGGGTTGGAGCATGAGAACTACGTGGGGTGATGCTCTAGGTTCCAAAGAGGAAGGTTGGCCGGAATTAGTCAGCTTTCAGCCCCACAAATTTATCGGGAAAATAACCCTAGAAGATGACTTAAGCATTGGCTGGGAGACTAGAAAGACTAAGGATTGTATAAACCAGGAGGGCAGAAGAGGAGACCTGGAGAAAGGAGAGCAGATTTGCATGGGTAACCCTTAGATGGGACAGATCGGCGTCTCAGCTCTGCAACTGGACCTAAATCATCATGATTAGGAATTTGTGTTAGATCTCAGAGGATGAAAAGATCTTTTATCTTTCTGTGGTTAAGATTGGGGTAGATAAACGTCAAGAATGATCCAATAATGGAAAGATTATGTCAATGAAAAAAATGTTACCTGCAGTATCAAGAACCAAAAGATGTCGCAGTCATCAAGCCTTCACCTTACAGGTGAGCCCTGAGGGAATTCAGGATGGAGACAGGCTGCCACCATCAAACAAACCGTAAGACGTCAGCCACCCATCATCTATGCACCCGAGGGGACTCAGGGTGGGAAAGGGCAAAATGCTGGCCCTGAACGGCTGAGGTGTATAGCAAAGGAGTAACTTCAGCGAGCCCAGACTTTTGCATCCTCCTGTACATAGAAAAGTGCTAAATTTTATTAACTTGAGATGTCTGGTTTTCTTTAATTAACAGTAATCTAGTGATGTGCCCGCTGTTCCTGCAGAAAAGTTCTTCCTCCCCACAGGAGTTCAGAAATGAGACAGAAATTGAGCAAGTCAGTGAGGGTTTATTGAAGTGATAAACATACGTCTCAAAGAGAGGCGGGCAGAGAGGAGAGCAGCTGCCCGGCGGCTCTCTGGGGCTGGTTATAAGGGGCGTCCGATTGCATGGGTAGAGTATTCGATGGGAAGGATGGATTCGGGGGTCCTGCTCCTTCATTTCAATTCCAGCCTCAGCTTCCCGAAGGGAGGAGTTATTTTTGTCCTAATTTAGCCTTGATCAGAAGTGCCAGGGCATCAGTCCCTGATGGGAACTTTTTATATGCATAGTTAACTTTATTATAATGAGGGCGTAATGAGCAGCAGCTTACATTCTGAGGCTGGAGATTCACACAGTTTTCCAATCTTTCTGTCTGCCTCTGGGATACTTAACACCCCAAAATGTGTGGTTTCCTGTCAGTCTGGAGGTTCCCGCTTGTCTTTGTCTGTCCATGGACCCCACTGTTTGCGTAATGTGGGGTTTCCGCCATTTGTCCCGTGCCCCCCTTTCTCTGCTCACACCTGCTATAGAACCACTACTTGGGCATTGTTGCAAATCTCTCTATCTCTACTGGCTCCTCCCTTATCTCTTCGGAACTAGTCCCTCAGAGGGATCTGAGAGACTGCCTCCCAGGCTTGAAGTCCTCAGTAATCCGCCAAATAAACCATGATTCTCAACTTTCAGGTTGTGTGTTTTTTTTTCAGTTGACAAATACGTGAGGCAGAGGTGGGGGAGATCAGGCAGAATCTGGAATATGGGAAAAGTTCTCAGTGTATGTTAAAGACTTATCATTAGGGAGTTCCCGCTGCGGCACAGGGGGCTAGAAATCTGACTGCAGTGGCTCAGGTCACTGTGGAGGTGTGGGTTGGATCCCTGCCCAGCACAGTGGGTGAAAGAATCCAGCACTGGCACCGCTGGGGTGTGGGTCACACCTGTGGCTCGGATTTAATCCCTGGCCAGAGAACTTCCATATGCTGCATGTGCGGCCATAAAAACAAAACAAAAGACAACAAAAACAACTCGTTATCAGAAACCAAATAGCCTGAATTTGAACCTGGCTGTGGTTTACTAGCTGAGCAACACCGGACAAAATTACATAACATCTCCGTGCTTCAGTTTTCTCTGATCTGTGAGGAAACAATAGCAATACTTTACAGAGTAGTTTGTGATAAGCCATGTAAGTGATAATTTGTACTAGAAATTAAGAAATAAATAGCAATGGAAATAAACCAACTGTAGAATCGTATGTTTTAAAAATATGTAAAACCATATCCATACAATGTGTTGCATGTACACTCGCATACAAACATATTAATAAAGCACTTATTAAATGAAAGAAATTTGAGAAATCTTGTTAATTTGACCTAGAAAACAATGCTCTCTTTCTCATGGGCTCCAACTCTTACAAGTGGTTACATCTAACATGTTGTTTGATGGACAAAGGGATTAAGCAGATGAAAAAAAAAAAAAGGGGAGACTGTGAAAGAACTTCTGTCTCCCTGAGAAACTACATTCCAGAAGAATCTTTGATTGCTGAACAAAGCAATCCTGACTGTGAGGAAGACACAGCAGTGCCATAAACCCACTGAACAAGGCTAGAGTGGTCTCTGGGACCCCAGCTTAAATTTCCCTCCTTCCATTACATTTACTCTTGGTGGAGGAACACCTTTCACTGTCAAAATATAAATTCACTTGGTGTCAGACTTTGAAGGTATTGTAAGATGGGCACGCATATATCCATGAAAATTTGTGGAACAGAATATCTAGTTAACAATAAAGAATGGTAGTATGAATACTCAGATTCTGTTTTAAGTGGAATTCTCTAAGAAGAGCTATGAACATCAAAGCCATTTTCTCTCGACTTTTCCACCAAAGTCAGAACAGAAGTGAACAGTATTGTTATGCCCTAATAATAGAACTTGTCAGGAGAGAAAGGTAACTTATTTCCTAAAACTCTACTGTGGGTTCAGCACACTGATGGGTTCGTAGCATCAGCGGGACCTTGGTTAGGTCCCTGCTCCATCTGCTTTCCAGGGCGGGGCTCCAATTATTCATTGAGCTTCAGTCGCCTTTTCTGTGAAGTGGTCCCATCAGCCACAGGTCTTCAGAGGGACTGCACTTGACATAGTACCCACACATGCAAAGTGTTTGAAAATTCTGGCTATAATCATTTTAGTCTAAATTTCTATAAGCTCCACTATAATTACACCCTGGAACTAAACTAATAATTGATTTTCCTTCTTGAGTTTTCAAAAACCCAGGGGTTGGTCTGTGTTTCACAGGCATGTTTATTTCTTCTTTAATCACAACAGGTCTGTGGTCCACCCTAGACTTCACTACTAGTTCACGGACACTATTGGATAAAAGACAATTTGGTATTTAGGAAAATCTCATTATTTATGAAAACCTAAGGAATCAGCAGCCTCTACGGCTGAACAAGGATCCTAGAAATGGCATCTCAGCTAATGTGCTGACAAAAAAGCACCTGCATGATTAACGCTGTTCTCAAACAGCAGTTTGTTTCCATAGCACCTAAGGAGACAAAGACAAAATTTCCCACTAGTTCCCCCAAAGCAGAAAACACCAGGTAGTTCGAGGTGGTTCTGAGGTAAGATGAGAGTATTTTCTAATATGCATTAAAGGTTGGTTTTAGAATTTTTTTTTCTTTGTTCAGTTAACTAAAAGTCATTCTTAGGCTCTAATTCGAATTCACATTAATATTCAAGCTAAAAGACTGACATTTATTTTACTTGCCAAGACTAATCGTGCAAGTTTCTAAAATCTAAAATGTGATTTTCCTTCATTTTGGAAGGAAAATAACATAATAAAAGAGAAAACATCTCCTTGGTAAAGATGAATTAAGGAGGACTCGTCCAAGGGAACACCAGGATGTTAAATCAATATGACCGTAAAGAAGAAGGAAGGATTTGAGTCATTACTTATTCATTTGATTGTCCCAGAAATTAAAAACAAACAACCAAACAAAGAAACAAAACCAGAAAACCTAAGGACTTGGCACCGTGCTGAACACCCTGAGACACAGAATCAAGTGAAGCAGTTCCTGCCTTCAGGAAGCCGGGCTGGGCCATGGAGGGTTACGCCACAGGGTGGAAGACACATCTTCGGCAAGCAGAGGATGCTGCGGAAATTTACGGGAGGGAGGACAAGAAACTAAAAAAGAAAAAAAGAAATGAAGCTAAAGAGACGCACGAGAGACCACTCAGAAAAAGCAGAAAGAATTTTAATAAAGAGAATTATCTGCCCTTCGAAAACCAAATGCGTTTAATACTTTGCGCAATACTTCAAAGATAGGTCTTGTTCTTTAAAATCTTTTCCCGCTCCACGATTCTCAGCCCCGTCATGGTTACAGGGCATGTGAAATGAGGTACACAAATGTGACGACACAGTTCAGTCTACAGGGTAAAACTGATAAGGCCTCGCTAGGCACACAGTTCACACAAGTTAACACGAGCTTCATGACACATCCTCTGTTTTCCGTACTGACACCCCGCTGGCCAGGGTGGACATTCTTCAACTTCGTACCTAGGGGTCCTTTGAAAGACGGACATTGACAGTTCAAAAATGAGTTACTCTATAGGCACTGATGTATGGAAAATACACTTTGTGGTTATATATACTGTAAGCTGGAAATAAACGCCTTTCAATTACATGTTTAAGCTAAAAGCTTGACAAACGCGGAACGGTCCATGAAGAATGGAAAGCCTCTTGACCGTCAATTCACAGAAATATAATTCAACTAGCTGCAGCAGTACTAATTTATGTGTTCAACTAATTACTCTGAAATCTTTGGGTTGTCAGGGACCAAAATAAATGTGAAGTCAGAGAACTATTTTCCCACTTAATTATTGTGGGCGGCCCAATTCCACCACAGTATTCACAGCTAAGAAGTGTTTTTAAATCCATTTGGTATCTTAAGTGATCATCGATTAGGAGCAAATTAGATTCCAACTTAAAAATTTTTTTTAAATGCAAATTACTTTCAAATGACTTCAAACTAGGGACATAGAGGCTCATCGCTCACATCCCGAAAGCTGCTGTTGCAGGTTGTCCTCTGTGACAGGCAAACAGGATGTCTATCCTCTCCCAGGACTGCTTGACCGACAGACCATCCCCTCTAGTTAGGACAGTCCAGTCGAAGGAGAACATCAGGGTCCTGCTCATAAAGTCAGCGGACAGTAATACTTTAAAGAAATTTCGTTCTAATAAATACAATATAAGAGCCTTTATAGTATAGCATAAGTTTTTTGTTTTTTGTTTTTTCCTCTCTTTTTACGGCTGCATTTGTGGCATATGTAAGTTCCCGGGCTAAGGTTTGAACTGGAGCTGCCGATGAGCCATACACCACAGCCACGGCAACACTGGATCTGAGCCGAATCTGTGACCTACACCGAAGCTTTGGGCAATGCCGGATCCCTAACCCACCGAGCAAGGCAAGGGATAGAACCCGCGTCCTCATGGACTCGAAGTTGGGTTCTTTACCCGATGAGCCACAATGGGAATTCCAGTATATGCAGAAGTTTACAAAAAAGCACTTCAAAGACGTCTGGTCAGAACTATGGCCAGGAGATTCCAAAGCCCGTCTGTTTGGTTCCAAATATAATGATGGTGGCTACGACAAAAGCGGTAAAAGGCAACACAAGACAATCGTGTTCTTCCTTAAACGATTTCAACTTCATTCCTTGGGAGAACAGGCAATGAGCCTCTGTAGCAGGTTGCTCTTGTTTCTAAAGCAAGTGTCACCTGGGGTCATAGGCTCTGGCAGGTTCAGATCTTTTCATTATCATCACTGTGGATCTTTTTCAGTGCGACTGGGCTTGCCTGCTTCAGAGATGTTTTAGAGACATCAGTGTGCATGGTGGACATGGCAATCGCTTCATAGTCATCGTCCCGAGACCGGAAATCACAAAAGTTAAAGAAGAACTGCAGGTCCCTCTGGAAGTTTTTGTTCAGAAAGCCATAAAAGATGGGGTTGACGCAGGTGGAGATCATGGCTGTGAGGTGGCAGAGCAGGAACAAGAGGTTATGGTTACATGTGGCAATGATCTGATGATTCCAATCAAACACGGTATTGAAGATGGTGAGAGGCAGCCAGCAGACCGCAAAGGCCACCACGATGGACAGCAGCATGACGTTGATCCTTTTGGTTTCACTGGACCTGTACTTATTGTCTCTCATCTTGTCCATCATGTTGTTTCTTCTTTTTAAGCGTATGTAGATCTACAGAGGGGGAAAAAGAAACGAGTTCAAATTGAACCACTCGTTTAATGAGGAATCCTGGGGAAAGAAGGCAAAAAATGGAAACAGGAGGGGCAGAAACTTATCTTACCTTAAAGTAGCAAATAAATATAAAACAAAGTGGTCCAAAATACTGCAGCACCAAGAGGAGAGTGGTGTAAAACAGCCGGTGAGAGTCTGACGGAAATTTGTCAAAGCAGACGTACTTGTCCTTGAATGCATCCAGCGTCACATTCTGGAAGGGCTCGTCAGTCAATACCTGGTAGATCAGGAAGGGCAGAGAAGAAGCTACAGCCAGGACCCAAATGACAGCAATACCTACATAAGCATGTCTGTTGCTCGGTCTCCAGCCCCGAGGGTTGATGATCAGCTGATGCCGTTCCACAGCGATGAGGACCAAAGAGAAAATGGACACGGTGATGGAAACACACTGCACAAAAGGGTTCAATTTGCACATCACCTCGCCGAAGACCCAGTGGTCCATTAGGGTGTAGACAAACGTGAAGGGGAGACACATGATGGCAACAAGCAGGTCTGAGAAGGAAAGGTTCACAATCAAGATGTTGGTGACATTTCTCATCTCCTTCTGTTTCAAGATGATGATGATCAAGGCCAGGTTTCCAGAGACCCCAAGAATGATGACGGCTCCATAAGCAAGAGCTAATGTGAATATCATGGCCAAGGGAAGATGACAATCATCATTTTCAAAAGCCAAAAACTGGGAATTCTTCTCTGAAAAGTTATAGTAGATTGAATGGTTTTCCACCTGAGAAGATGATGTTGAATTCATTTTGACTGGTCTGGCTGTTGACGATGAATTCAGACAACTGGACAGTGTGTTTCCTCAATGCAGGTCAAACGTGCAACTTGTTCTTCATACTGGAATCCATTGCACAAAATTATCCTGAATGCTTCATTCCCTTGAACTGAACGATCTGCAAAGAAAATGACCATTGGCATTACTAACCTTATGGAGGGCTGTCAAAAGGAACTCTGACTTATCCTGCTGTTTAAAGTGAAGACACTAAAATAAAGAGAAAAATATATTCTGTATAAACCCCTTTTTAATTTTTTTTAATTTATCTTTTTAGTGCCACACCTGTGGCATGTGGAAGTTCCCAGACTAGGGGTTGAATTGGAGCTATAGCTGCTGGCCTACACCACAGCCACAGCAAAGCCAGATCCACCACAGCTCATGGCAATGCCAGAACCATAACCCACTGAGCAAGGCCAGGGATCAAACCTGCATCCTCATGGATCCTAGTCAGATACATTTCCGCTGAGCCACGACAGGAACTCCCAAGCATCTTTTTTAAATGGCAGAAACAATGCAAGCATTTTGGAAAAAAATCTAGTAATGCTTTTAATTGGACATACTTACACATGAGTTTCAGCAAAATATAGTGATCTGTACACTAGTAAAGTGTGTGTAAATCCCAAGCCCAAAGCCTTACATAAACAACCATCAGCACATTCCTAAACATGATAGGAATATGAATGTATAACAAAAAACTTAATGCACAGATTAAAACATGAAAAAGATACAAAACCCACAAAGAAAAAAAAATTTACCAGACTCTTGCTTTGACTATAAAAAAGAAAGAATGAATCAATTCGTAGCCTTTGCTCCACCACACACTGAGCTGCTCTTTTGGGTGAACTATTTGGCACAAGTACATTCAAAAGGAAATGATCGATACAGTGAACCATCCAGAAACGTGGTCCCATGAAGGACGGATGGAAGAGAAGATGCTTAAATCCAGAAAAGACTTACCCAAAGGGCACAGACACCTCACATTTGAATGAGCAGCCTGTGGCTTAGAATACTATGTCCACTCATGTTAGAAGGAGGACCAAAGCAAGAGGATCACATTGAAAATATTTCAGGAGTTCCTGGAGGGGTGCAGTGGGTTAAGAATCCAACTACAGCAGCTCAGGTTGAAGCTTCAGCTCAGATTCAATCCATGGCCTGGGAATTTTCATATGCTGTGGGTGCAACCTTGAGATATATTTATATATTTCACATCATGTGAGGAACAAACGTTTCATCAAATGGAATGAACCCCCTGAAAGCCAGCAAGTGCTCCACACATACCGGTTTATAACCACCTGCAAAAGACTTGGGGACATTCTCACATCGTGCCCAATAGTCAACTGGTTAACTTGGAACGTCTTTCTGACTTTAGGATTCAATAGTTTTATTAACATGTCAGCCACTTCAAAGGATTTCTAAGATCGCTGTCTTGTAAACACCCTCCACCCGCCCCAACTTCCCCACTACACAGTACAGATACAACGCAGGGATCTGAATTTCAGTCTTTTTGATCTTTCACAGCATTTTGTGATGGGAATACCCTTTTCTTATCCACAAAACCAATCTAAGACAGTAGTCCTGTAGAGCTTAAAACCTCCTTTTGAAAAAAAAAAATCTCTGATTTCCCTTGATTACTAAGTAAATATATGAGATGAGGTGTCTTAGGTTAATTAACAGGGCATTGTGCCTGAGTTAAGAAAGGAGACTGCATGTCTTTCTTTCTTCTCTAAGGACAATAAAGAAAATCATGCAGATTTACTTCTATTGAAAAGGACATAAGAAATTTAATGAACGAAATGTGCCTTTGCCTTTTAATGATGCCTCTATGGAATCTTTCCTTGGTTGTTTTTGCTTTCTAGAATACGGGGCGCTTTTTTATTATGAGACTGGAAGTTGGCCTTATAAAACTGATGGATAAAAATACAGGTGGTTACCACTTGGTGAGAAGACAAGTATCAGAGCTAGGAAAGGTGAGGGATTGCTAAAGGATTGTTGGTAATGGATTGGTACCAACTTGGGTTCTTGGCCTCCTTAAGCAAGAGAAACTGACAAGGGGCCAGACAGGAAAATGTCAGGGCCCCAGCTGCATGGGGCGGGCGGGGCAAAAACAAGCAACAGGTTCTCTTGCTTGCTTGCTGAGGGAGAGGAAGGGGTTCCTTATATGGATGAGGGTAGGGGGGTGTCCTGGGTAGGGCCAGAAGGGTGCTTAGGTGTTCTGCCGTGGTGTTGTGAGCGGTGGGGCACAGGCGTTTCCGCGCTTTTGCTTCCAATACTCTGCTTTTGCTCTGGGCTCTTCAGAAGTGGCAGCTGGGATTTCAGGGTTTTTTTTGTATCTACTTGCCCATAACTTGCCCCAACTACTGCATGTCTGGAGTTATTTTTAGTCCCTTACTGTTTCTTTGGATTTTGTTGCTCAAGAAGGTGTTTGTCCGGGTGCAAGCACGGCAGCCACTGCAGCAAAGGGTCCCAGGCCCCTTAGAAACACTCTCTCCTACGTGCCATAGCTGGAGGGGACTCCTGAACTTCCGTGGTGTCAACCTCTCCTCTCAAGAATATCAAAGGGGAGACTATCCATATCTCTCGGGATCAGAACAGACCTGGAGGAAGCGAGAGCTCATCTCCAAATTCTTTGGAAATTTGTCACCAATGAATTCGAGAAAACTCTGCACCGTCCTTCAGACTCAGGTTGCTGGCAAGATGTTTAACATGCCTTCTCAGTTATCTGGGGTTTTCTTTATTATTTAAAGTAGACAAATCAAGAAGGGAAATCACTTCCTCTGACCCCCCAGAGCTCCCCATCAGCTCAGAGCACCAGGTGAGACTTGCAAAGTGAAACCAAATCGCACCTCCTTTCTTTCTTTGTTCCTTTCCTCTTTTTTTTTTTTTTTTTTGTTGGATGATTTCCTTTTATTTTGTGCTTGTGCCCTCTTATTTTTGGTTTCTGTGACTGTGGTTACTGTGTTTCAAGTATATTAACCCCTTCCTCTATCTGCTTGCTTTGGACTGAGAGTCCCACAGGCTCAAACACATATTTGAAGAGTCTAGATTTTCTTACTCTCCCTCCCCACATTTTGATTGTAATGTCCTTGTTTACTGCTTCATGTTTACCCTTTTGCTGTTCCCTGTGTTTATCATCACTTTCACAAACCGTTTTTTTTTTTTCTTTCTGATATGCATGCTGGCTTACTTAAGTGATTAAGGCCCCCACTCTGCCTCTCATTCCTGGACCAACAACGCCAGCCACTCTACATGCTCGGTACCAGGCGGGTGGGTCCTTTCACAGACACCCAGTGTTCCTGGCCTGGTTAAGCTCCTGCATCTTGGCGTCTGTCCCTTCTCATCACCTGTCCAAATTCTACCCAGCTTTTCAAAGCACCAGTGAGTCTCCGGAATCCTTAATTGGCCCCTCTTAATTGCAACATAACCTCTTTAAGGTAGATACTACGTATGTCTGAAAAGTTCCTTGCATATATTCAATTTAGAAAAAAATTGTGTCCATGACATCTGCATAGATGGAAGAGTAGGTTCTTGGGTGAGTTCATATTAACATCAGTAGCCGAATTCTACTGTTGACTAGAAAAAAATGCACAACCAAAAAGTTGCGAATTGGGTCTTACTCAGCAGACTTGCTGAATACTCAAGCGGGGAGGGCAGCTTCTCAGATCCCTGAGTCACTACTGTTCCCAGGAGGTGAGAGAGGAGTCAGGCTATACAAGAGTTTTGGCAACAAAGACCAGATACTGAAAACATCAAAAGCTTATTAATTATTAAAGAAAACTGGACATTTCTAGTGAATGAATGTAGCGCTTTTCTATGTACAGGAAGATGCAAGAGTCCCGGCTCACTGAAATCATTTCTTTGCTATGCACCTCCACTGTCTGGGGCCAGTGTCCCCTGCTCTCCCATCCTGAGTCCCACAGGACCCACAGTCCTGGGCGGCTGTGAGGTGATGGCTTGAAGGCTGCAGCACCCTTGTTTACCGATATAGCAGGTGGCATTCTTAATCCAGGCTATCACAGTCCTTTTCACATGCAGAAGGGACACTCATTATAATAGTCCTTTTATTAGGTGAGGTATATGGGGGTGGGTGTTCCAGTTTGTATAAAAAAGGGGGTGGGGAGAATTGTTTCTGAAAGAGAATTCATTCACCCAATAAATATTTACTGAATACTATTTTGTGTCAGGTGGGGTTTTAGTGGAGACAACAGTGACCTTCGCGTTGAGTTTCTAGTCTTGTGGGCAGAGAAAGTCAAGAAAAAATAACTCCTTAAAAGAGACAGTACAACAGATGGTAGTAAATGCTCTGGAGAAAAATAAAGCAAAGAAGGGGATCTGAGATGGGGGGGCGGGTTGCAGCTTGTCACTGGGTGGCCAGGCAAGCCTCTGGCTGCCTGAGATGACAGCATGTAAGTTAAGACTGGACAAGGGAGGGCGGGAGCCAGGCAGACTCAGAGATGCAAATCAGGTGGCGAAAACAAAGGTGAAACCCTTAAGACTGGGGTGTACGTGATGCACTAAACAGATGAAAAGGGACATGAATAAGGGACAGTCTCTAGGGGAGTGACTGGAAAGGGAAGCAGAGGAGAAGACTCTCTGGGGCCTTATTCCTAGGATCTTTGACCTCCTCTAACAAAGATGAGACAGTCTTTGTTGAAGGCATGCAGGTCTACGAGGTTTTAAAAAAAATCACTACTCTAGCTATTGCTTTCAAGGACTTAGGAGAGAGAAGAAGCCTAGTGCAATATTCCAGGTGAGAGACAACAGAGGCACAGACCAGGGTGTCTGCAGTGAAAAGGAAGAAAAACAGAAAGAAAGTTTCTATCCACTAACTGACCTTCACAAAATTCAATACATAGGGGAATTAATGCAGGACTCCCCTGGCGGCCTATAGAAAAACCTCATGGTGTCTTTACCGCTACGGCTCTGGGTCAGTCCCTGGCTGGGGAACTTCCCCATATGAGAATTAATGCGAACATTCATTACATTTTTATAATATATGGGCTACAAAACTTTCTTTCAGATGAGTTTAGGTTAAATAGACTGAAGCTCGACCCTGACAGCTTTGGAATTACATTTGCTAGACATACCCTGTGAGGAATAGCAGTTTTCTACTGAGTAGAAATTAAATTAGGTATACAGAAAAAGCAACTTTTTTTTTTTTGGTGTATTTGAAAATCTCTTTTGCTAAGTACATGTCATCCCAGTTGTGTAAAACAGTGCTGCATTGGATAAAATGTGTATTTTAGCCCACTTTAGTATAACGTCAAGAATGAATAATGGTCAGAAAACAACAATATTGAGAAAGAATTTACATACATCACCTTTGCAAGAGAAAGTGATTTGATATTTACCCTATAGGCCAATAGCTATTTCTAAAATAACTCCAGACACTGCAACAAATGAAAGGTGGTTAATTCTCAGTAGAGCCGTCAAGTGCCTTTAGAACCAAAAGAGATACTAGTTCACCACCAGTTGGCAAATTAGCCCCCTTCCTAAGGGAGATATTCTTCCCTATTCCAATTAGAAGGTGGCCTTTACTGCTTGCTGTTCTTAGTGCTATCCATCCCTGAAAATAAAGCTTTCTGGTCATAACCTGCTGCAGTTACATTCTGTCACACACTGTCACATACTGGCTGTTCACCTCCCTGTTTTTGGAAAAGAAATGCCTGCCTTGTTACACAAATCCTCCCAAAGTTACTGCTACTTTATCCACATGAGTTACATAATTCTGTTCTTTTCCCCTCCAGGAGGGTTTGCTCAAGAGACAGCTGCCTTAAAACAATAAGGAAAGCTAATAAAGCAGCAGTCACCCACCGTGGAGCACTCAGCCTTTACTCAGGGGCGGGGAGCCCCAGCCAGCAGATTTTTGCTCTCTTGCTTGTCGGGGAAGCAGGGATCCCTCCCGCTCAGGAAGAGCCTGGCAAGCTCTGGGCTCCCCCTGCCAGTGTGCCACCCGGCAAGGTATGCTTTCCTGGGGATCCTGGCGGGCAGAGCAATTCTGAGCGCTGAGATCACTCTAAATAAAAAGAAAAAAAGGAATGTCAAAACACGCTCCCTCTCTCTCCCCTCCCCTCGGTTTTTCCTGCGTTACCAAAGTACAAACGGGATGTGTTAAATCTAAATTCCTGCCCGCGGGCTCCCGCGCCCACCTTTTTCATATTGTGTAACTAGGTGAACTGCCCCCAACTGGCCTCATTCCTAACACCTCCCACCCCCTGCGCACCACACACACACACACACACACACACACACACACACTCCACCCATCTGTCAGGGGGAGCCTCTACCCATAATGATGAGACCAGCAAAACAGAAAACATCCTCAACAACCAGAACCAAAGAAGCAGAGCCCAAACTCAGCTTTCTCTGATCCAACATCAGTCCTTGAAACATTCCCTCTCTCTCCTCTATCTGGGGACCAACGAACCACTCTGAGGTCACATCCATCTCCAGTCCTTAGGTAACCTTCTACCCAGCCGGCCTGCACCCTCACTGGTGTAAAAATGAGCTAAAGATTTGGATGGTGAAAACTCGAAGTAGGGGACAGGGCTCAGGGTGTCTCTCCTAGGGCGCAGCGCCCAACTGGAGGCGAGGGCACGGGGGAGCAGAGCTCGACGAAGCCCGCGCCCGGGCGCCCACGGGGGTCCGGGTCTGCTCTCCGCGGACACGTGCGGCGCTCAGGGCGAAGGCGGACCCACCAAACACTCCTCCCCGGCGGTCCCGGCTGCGCGTTTCTCCGCAAAAGCCTCGCGCTGCCGCCAGCAGAGGCTCAAGAAAGATGCCAAAACCAGCGAATGAGGGAAACCGCGTTTCACCGGAGTCCGAGGAGGAGAACTCGGACCTCGTGCAGAACCCGGTCACCGGCGTCCGCTCTGCACCGCAGGCAGTCCCGGGTAGCAGGTGGCTCCGAGCATCCCCGCCCGCGCGGGGACGGAGCGGAAGGCTGCCTGCGCGCCCCCAGCTCCCCAGAGCCCATTTCGGGACTCGCGATCCTGTTCTTCCTTCCACCCTTCACCCATCCGTGACATATTTCTCAGAAAGTCAGTCCCTTAAAAGGTATACTCGAAACTTACCCTCTGTGCCTGATCCGTCTTTTAACCGGTTTATTAACGCGGGAAGGGCGGGTGTGGAAGGCAGCGGTGCGCGGAGAAAGATCGCGACTCAAATCCTAAAGATCGGAGAGGATGAAGAGCCGCCCCTGAAGCCGGGCTCCACCTCGTCCCGGCCACGTGACGGCCCCGGGCGGCGCCGCAGCCCCCTGCACCCCTCTCCGTGGACGCACCGCGGGAGCCCGGGGATGGCGAGGAGGAGGCGGCGCAGAGAGCCGAGCGCTGTGGACCCGCGCACAAGGGCGGCGCGGGGGGGCGCGCAGGGCGATCGGCCCGCCCGGAGCGAGGGAGGGAGGCTCTGTGACGGCTGAGGTCGCGCCTGCAGGCCCGGGCGGTCGGTGCCACCTCGCGGCCGAGGCTGTGCCGGCGGAGCCCGCTAGCGAGAAGCTGAGCAAAAGCCAGCGCCGGGCAGGGGTGCGAAGCCCACCGCGACTGCGCCGGCCATGCGTCCCTCGCCTTCCCTGGTGACGTCCGGAGTCACTTACGCCAGGCCCAGAAGTTTTTTTTTTTTCTTTTTAACAGTGAACAAAGGGAAAAGCTTTCAAAAGCAGAAGTAGCAAATCTCGCATAACATGGACTGGCTTTTTAAAAGCCCTCTCCCTCTCCACTGGGAAAAAGCCTTGAGTCAGATTTGTTCCCGGAGCTGCTGCTTTCAGGGCAGCGCGAGGAGCGGAACATTCTCCCGCTGGTCAGAAAGACAATGCCGTTTCCTGGGTCCTTAACCTACTACGGCCCTGAACAGTATGACGGAAGGAGAGAATAGACTGTACACAGAGTACACGACGGTGCCAAGCCTCTCTGGTGCCTGGTGATTCAGGCTAATTGCGGGCACACTGATCTCAGATGTTTGACATCGTTATGCTTGCTTCAGAAAGCCAAAGTTGTGTAACACACACGCAATTTACTGATGTGGATGAACACAACTGCTTCCAAGTCAAAACTGTCAAATAACGAAAGTCTTCCTAGTAAACATATGGGGGCAATTGCTAAGGGATGCATACAACTTTTATTACGTAACGGCTGTGATTGCGTTGTCTTAAAGCTGAAAACAGAATTCCAGGGCAAACGGAATTCCTTGCACTTTGCTGAAAAATATTTTGTTTTTATAATTGTTAGAGTGAATACATACTGTCTAAAGCTCCCTAGAAACCACAATTCATTTATTTCTATCAACAGTGATGTACATAGACTCTGCTCTCCTCCTCCGGAAAACTTCCTAAAATATTTGTCATTAGAGGTATTTTTATGAAGTTGGAAAGGAATAATAACCAAGAATTAAATTATCAGGATTATGTAATAAATGTACTACAATGGTAGATATGACCGTATATTTTAAAAATTCCCACCAAAGATTAAGGAAGAGTAAAATGGCTATATATTTTCCCTTTTTTATAAAACCAAAGGTGAAAATATAGGGCAAAATTTAGAAATTTCAATTATTGGAGTTCCCGTTGTGGCTCAGTGGTTAACGAATCCAACTAGGAACCATGAGGTTGTGGGTTCGATCCCTGGCCTCTCTCAGTGGGTTAAAGTTGCTGTGCCCGTGGAGATGGCCGGCGGCTACAGCTCCGATTAGACTCCTAGCCTGGGAACCTCCGTATGCCTTGAGTTGGCCCTAGAAAACACAAAAAGACAAAAAAAAAATTTCAGTTATTTAAAGAGCAATAACTCCCTTAGGTTTCTATTCACCTTCTATTTACCCCACCCCTAACTGCTTTCATGGGGGCAAATCTACCCCAAGGTCTTGATCATCAAATTGGCTATTTTTTGTCTGCTACAAGAACTATAAATGAAATAATTTAACTTTCTTAAAAGAATACATTTTTGCGTGAGCATTTTTGCTATATCAGCAAACACTCTGGATTGAATAATATGATGTGGACTTATTCAACATTTTCCTTTCTGTGTTTTCTAGGAACACTAAGAGAAGCACATCTGCAACAACATCTGAATTACTGTGGCCATCGCATTTTGTCATCTTACTAGTTCTTATAAAGTGTCCCCTAAAAGGCAAGTTTATAAAGTTGCATTCTTAAGATATTAATATCAAATACCAATCTTTGAAAGATCTCTGATCTCAAAGACTTTTTTCTAAGTCAAATTTTGTGCTGCAAAGGGAAGTTTGGAAACACTGAACAAAAACAGCACATTTACACAAACCTCTAGGAATATCATTTACTAACGACTCAGTCCAAGGTGTAAACTAGAAAACTTAAGCATAGTATAATAACCACATACAACTTAAAATGCTCTTTTAATATAATCTCTTGGAAGATTTGAAATAATCTGAGTTGCTCAGAAAATATGTGTTAAAGAGTCATCTAAATTCCTCAGATATATTGAAGAAAAGCTGTGTGTTTAGAGATCCGTTTTTTTTTCTACTCCTAAGTGAACAGTCAGCTGCATGCTTCCTGTTTGGGATGCAAACTAGATAAAACCTCAGCATTGCTACAGAGAGAGAATTTTTTGCATCTTATGTTTTCTCCTGCAGTTTCTCAATAGTTGAATCTATAAACCATGACTAGGGGATTTAAAGTAATGACAGCCTCATGTTCTCTTGGGCAACAGTTTCGTTCCATCACTTAAACAGAAGAATAGGATCTACTCTTTAAATTTCTGTAGATCTTAGTTTTATCATTTAAAAAAAATGGAACTTTATGTTCTAGCCCTTTAAACTCCATGATTCGATAATTATCTGGATAAGTCTATCACTATGTTTACTGTTGGAATTTATCCACTGTAATTATTTTATTGGTCTTCCCATGAATTTCTGCAGCAAAAGTTAAAAGTTCCCTAAATTGCTCTTGGTGGAAATAACTCAACTGCACCTACACATTTAAGACCTCAGCTGCACCTTAAATAGCACTCAGAGATTCTTGAGCTTGGGTCTCTCCCAATTCCTCACCTCTTCTGAGCTATTTCAGTTTGCCTCCCCTCTCCACCAGCCTCCCACCTCGTGCCCTCAGCCTCAGCGGACTCCTTCCTTCTGAGGGGAGTAAGGCCACCTCTCTCCTTTAGCCATGGCTGCCCCAGCGCTGCTGATCCAGCTACAAGCACCGTTTTGCCCGTCACATCAGCCCTCTCAGCCTTTCCCCTGACGCCTGGCCACTGCAGACAGAGACAAGCCATCACCCTTGTGCTCTCCTGAGGTCCTGACCCTCTCAGTCCCCAAGTGTAGAATCCATGAGCTGTTTTTCCAGTGAGTTCTGGAAGGTTTGTTACGCAACCATAACATAACACAACCATTCACTTTCCTTGGCTCAACATTGAAAGCAAAAACAAGACAAAATTGCTCGCTCTTCTTCACGGCACCTCCCTCACCCTGTCCATAGCTTCTCTAGCGCCCTTCTCTCTCCTGGTCCCTCCTTCAAGACTGAGGTACAGTTACTGTCCTCCCATAGCTCCCTCACTGGCCCACTTGAGCCCGCTTCTGCCCAGGGCATCAATGCCTAAACCAGTGGACACTATTCAGATGTTATTTCTTCACGCTGCATGTAACTCTCTTGACCACCCTCTTCTAGAGTCTTCTTTTCTTTTTTTTGTCTTTTTGCCTTTATGTAGAGCCGCACCCGTGGCATATGGAGGTTCCCAGGCTAGGGGTCTAACAGGAGCTGTAGCCTTCGCCACAGCCACGGCAGCGCGGGATCCTTAACCCACTGAGCAACGCCAGGGATCGAACCCGCAACCTCATGGTTCTTAGTCAGATTCGTTAACCACTGAGCCATGACGGGAACTCCAAGAGTCTTCTTTTCTTTGATTTCATAACCTACACTTCAGATGGTTCTCGTTCCTTCCTGGCTGTTCCTCAGCCTCCATCCTCGGGGTCTTCTGTATCCATCTCCTCCTTGGGTGGTCTTTGCCTTGGACGCTCTCATATGCATGGGCCAGAAGTGGCTCCTGTGTGGTAGCCTAAAATGTCCCCAGAGTGTTTACTTCTTCACAGCAGCTCAGGACACCAGCACCGGACCACGCCATTCTCAAATTCTTGTTACCGAACATAAGTTTTCTGGGCTCAAGGAACAGTGAGACCAAACAGTACCGAAACAGTGGAGCTGAGAGCAGAGAAAGGTTTACCACAGGACCAGGCGAGGAGACGGGTAGCTTGTGTCCACAGAAAACTCTAACTCCCAGAAGGGCCTCAGCCAAGCATTTTTCAAGGCATGGCGAGGGAGGGGTGTGGTTGGTTTTTGCAAACTTTTGGTATCAGAATCCTGTGTTTTTGCAGCTGTCCACAGAGGTCAGGTCACCATATTTCTGTAAACCTCCCACAAGACAGATGTTTTTCTCTGTTCTACAACATTTTATCTCTGTAGGAAGAGAAGAGCTTTAAAGAGCTTTGAGAATGGCCTCTGCTGTATATTTCAGGCTGTAGGCAACACTCTTAACTTGAGGCAAAAGCAACAGAGCACAGAGGTGAGAGTAAAAGAAAGGGACTCAATGTGGAGTCAGATTTGCTCTTCCCTTTCACATTTTCATCAATATTAAATGCAGATATTTTCATCAATTTTAAATGGAGGCCAAGGGGTTCCCGTGGGGGTGCAGCGGAAATGAAGCCGACTGGGAACCGTGAGGTTGTGTGTTCCATCCCCGGCCTCTCAGTGGGTTAAAGATCCAGCGTTGCCGTGAGCTGCAGTGTAGTTCGCAGACGAGGCTGCGATCTGGTGTCGCTGTGGCTGTGGCTGTAGCATAGGTTGGCAGCTGTAGCTCCGATTCGACCCCTAGCCTGGGAACCTCCATACGCCACAGGTGCGGCCCTAAAAAGCACTAAATAAATAAATAAATAAATAAATAAATAAATAAATACAGTCCAGAAAAATATATTTTTAGCCTTAGAGTCCCACCTACTTTCCACACTCTGAGACAGTGCCCAACATCTGGTAACCACTGATAAGACAAATTCTGTGGCCATAAAAGACACGCATCTATGGTCGCCCTTCGGAGCGCTGAGCAAGTCTCCCCACCTGGCTGCTGAGTGATGTCACCTTGACACCATGCCCCCTCTGTTACCTTCTTCTCCCCGGGGGATCTCCTCGTCCCACCCCTTTCCGAGTGGTAATCCACACCATTGTCTCCGGAAGGTCTCTTGCTGGGAGAAACTTCCCTGTCACGCAAGCCTGTCCCAGATAAAGCCTGTGTGTCCTGCCTTCCGTGGTCCTGTCTTGTCCCTGCTGGGCCCTGATATTCCAAAATTCACCAGAGATCTCATTCTCAATCCTTTCCTCTCTTTCAAGCAGAACCACACCCTCTGCCATCAATAACCCACTCGCACATTTGTACTCTTAAAGCTCCATGTAGAATATAGCCCTCTTTCCTTGGCAGAGGTGCTTCACGGCTGGCAGACCTGATCCAAGGCAGGTCCTCCAGCCCAAATCTGAAGATCGTTCTCAGTATTTCCCTCCATCTCACTCTCACCTTCAGTTGGTCTCAAATGCAATGGGTTGGGTGGAAGTGGGTCACACATTCCCATTGATATCACCCCATAATTACCTCTTCAGCGTGTTCTTTCATAGCCATCAAACTCTACTTATTTCTCTACTAATTGGTCTCTCTGCCACCAGCTGCTGTTACAGCCCTCCAGTGACATCATTGCCCAGCGTAAATGATCCGGTCGTTCTCAGGATCCTTCAAGTAAAGTGCAAACAATGTCCTTCGAGCCTACGTTTTCAGGATCAACCTCTAGCCCTTCCCAAGCACTTCAGTCAGACTGAGCTATTGGCACATCTCTGAATGTCACCGTTTATCACCTATATGCTCTTTCCCCGCTAGTCCATTCCCTCCTTCTCATGGATTAACTTTCACCAGTTCTTCAAACTTCAGGTCGTGTCTCCTCAACTAGGAAGCCCTCCCTCCTGCATCTCCCCAAATCCCCCCAAAGTCTCAGTCTACACTCTTATTAATATTCCTACTGCACCCTGAGTTTACTTCTAACTCAGAATTTATCACACTACCCTGCACTCAACTACATATTCACACAATCTACCGTCCTACTGTGATCTCTAGAAGGCAACGACTATTTTTTTCACCTCTCAAAACTTAGGGCCCAGGAGATCCCGTCATGGCTCAGTGGGTTAACGAATCTGACTAGGAACCATGAGGTTGCAGGTTCGATCCCTGGCCTTGCTCAGTGGGTTAAGGATCTGGCGTTGCTGTGAGTTGTGGTGTAGGTCGCAGACGCAGCTCGGATCCCACGTTGCTGTGGCTGTGGTATAGACCGGCAGCTACAGCTCCTGTTAGACCCCTAGCCTGGGAACCTCCATATGCCGTGGGTGTGGCTCTAGATAAGGCAAAAAAAAAAAAAACTTAGGGCCTAGAATAGTATCTGATATATATCATAGGACTCTGAAAAGAGTTTTGTTGAGGGATTGAAGAATAAGAAATAGGATAGGATTATGTAAATTATGGACATCACAAATCAAGCCCATTTGTTCATCCTAAACATTAAAAAAAAAAA